>JAOTQE010053171.1:0-25729 GCA_025631205.1 Nesometra sesokonis
ATTTTTAAAAATTTATGATTTTTAAATTTCTGCCTATTTTTGAAAACTAGCATTTGCAACTTATGCCTCATTTAGTTTGGCTCTTCCACAAATGATTTTAATAATCGGCACCCTGTTCCAGTAAATGACCCTCTAAAATTTCTAACATTTTTGTAGGTGTATGAGTACATATTCACATGAGTTTGGTACGTGAGATTGCACAAAAAAAAGTTACATTTATTGTATTTGAATACTTTGAATAGAAATAATTCATGGCTTTTAAAGTCATGGCTATAACAGATGCCTTAATTTTGGCAGTGTATGCCCGTTTATTTTATTTATGAGCCAAACATTGCTATAAATATCAAAGTTTGCTGATCAGCTGTCAGATACAAGTTGAAAACCTGACATGGCGGACAACTCTCTAACATTTATTTACAAAATGGCGCCTAACACTTTATTATTTCTCAGCTGGGAAGTGCTTATAAATTCTAATAATTCTCCATTTCAACCATACTAAAGTGCTTTAAAAACATAATGATCAGGATTTTTTTTCTCTTGCAGTATTGTCATCAGTTGTCTTGGTTTCATTGTGTTTTAAAGATTTTTTGACATTCCTTGTCACCATACAATTACTAATTATTAGTTTTACTACTTTGTACCTACATTTTTTTATGGTATTATTGAATATATATTGTTTTATTACATTGTTAATGGGCTTATTCTATCTATTTTTAATATTTCCATAGGTACTACAATGGGGCTATAATCTGGAGAAGTTTCACCTAGAAGCCTACAGATTACGTTGTTACCAGGCCTCACTCCAAGGCTCGGAACTTCCAAATCCTAAGAACTTACTAGCCCATGTTTCAAAGCCAACGAAGACCGCCCTCAGTAAACTAGGCTATTTCTCTGTATCTTCATTCCACTCCATGGTCAGTGCTCGTTGCCCGATGGGCATGCAGGGACATTTTTCAAAACCAAAGAGCAAAAATTGGGTGAGTGCCTTATTTGTTTTGTATATAATTAAATCTAATCACTATCTTTGTGGAACCATTTACATAGCCAGCAAACACAAAACGTTCTTGTGATGTTCGAAAACGTTTTGATTTGGTGTGTGACAAAATAAGGTTCAAAAAACATTGCACAAATGTTACATGGATATTCAAATGTTATAATTACATTAGATGTTGCAAAATTTGCTTAAAAGTACGTACTTATGGTTCTACAAAATAAAGTTTTTAACACCAAAATGTAACGTTATAATAATGTTCTTATAACATAATATTGTTAGTTGGGTATATATTTAATGTTATAACATAAAGATGTCTTAATTTTTTTCCTTCCACGATTCAAGCAATTTTATAATACCTGTTCAAAATAATTATATATTACCTTAAAACCTAGAAATTCTGGCACAGCGTTCAGCGACAGCGAGAATAGTTTTAGAAACCCCCAAACCATGTCTTAGATGTACTGTGATGGTGTCCAGTGAGGTATAGATTTCTAACATTTAGTTTCCTATCCCCAAAATCAGTTCCAAAGACATACTGGGGCAGACGTTTCAACCTCTAAGGTCTAAAATTCGGGAGATTTTTTCCAAGTGCACCCTCTATCTTAAAATATTGTGCCTTCTACTGCGTTTTATGACAGAAGTGCTGAAAAAACAGGTCAGAAAGGTGTTAACTAGCGCCAATTATAATAAATAAATTTAGAATGATTTAGTAGATTTTTTCAAAGTGTGCCCTCTATCTTAAAATACTGTGCCTTCTACTGTGTTTTATGACAGAAGGGCCGAAAACTAGCACCAATTATAATAAATTTAAAACGATTTATGCCATTTTTTATTATGTAAAAGTAGATTAAATGTTATTCTAAGCCAAATTGTGGTGCTAGAACATGTTTAAATTTTAACAGAAAATCGGGAAATTGCTTTAAAAAATCGGGAGACTGATAAAATTTCGGGAGACTCCCGGACAAATCGGGAGGGTTGGAACCTCTACTGGGGTGGTGTCAGGTGGAGAATAGTTTTAAGTCTACCAAGATTGCATGAATTCATCGTAGGCATACAAGATTTTTCCATATCACATAATTTTACTGATGACTTATATATGTATCAAAAATAATAACATAATTAAATTTTCTCAAGATTAGAACAAGAGTCATGTTAAACTTTTATACATTTGGGAAAGGTGCATGGATAAAACTGGAACTTCTTTCATACTTAGTATTTAATCATTAATTGTTTTTTTTTTTAGTTTGGTACCCTTCGACGGGGTGATGCTGCTAAAAACAGACCAAGCATACTCAGTGCTGTTGAATTAGATGATTGTAAAGCCAATGAGTAAGTTTTAAAAATTAATACATTTGTTAAGTGATACTGCTGTATAGCACTTATTACTAAAGCCTTTTATAAGTTCCAATGATGGCCTAGCATATTACTTTGTAATATGACTACAGTTGAACCTCCCTGTGGGGACACCTCTCGTAAGCAGGCGCCTCCCATAACTCATTCAAAAACCTGTATGTTCTTTCTATCTAATTAGTACATTTGATACCTCTCGTAAGCAGCCACCTCCCGTAAGTGACGACACTTTATTAAATTTTGATTTTCTGATGTTATTTTACCTCCCATAAGCAGACATCCCAGATAATTTCATAGTTTTTATGCATCAAATACAAATTTCAGTATAAAATTCTGAAAAGGTAAAAATTATATTACTGAACCAATTAATCTTCAAAATTGATAAATAGTATTTTATAAAATATAAAATGTGGTTATTAGAATTTGGGAGGTCAATTGGGTTTAGAATACCGGGAATAAATGCGTTTTTTATTTTAAAAAGTTTGGCCCTTTTTTGGCCAACATTCCCTTAAGTGGACACCTGTAAGCAGACTTGAAGGTGTTCGCTTACGAGAGGTTCAACTGTACCACATAGATTTATTGTAACAACTAGATGATAAACTTTCATCCAAATTCTAGTTCCATGGGAGTGTCTACTTATATTAAGAAAAATCCAACCAATCAAATTGTGCCCAGTAGGAGCATTCCAAATAATAGTCACCATTCTAACATAAAATGAGTAAATTTGTTGCGGGGGAGGGTTCCACCTGCCATTAGCATCAAGGAGGAGAAAATTGAGGGCTACATGAAGTCTAAAATATACAGACATCTTGAAACTTTAACAGTCAATGCAATCACTCACAATCCACATTCTGAGACATAAAACCACCAATGATGCATGTAATAAGAATTATGCAATTTTATTTTTAAAACAGAAGTATATATGAGAAACTGGGAGAGAAAAAAACTGGCCATGAGGCAGGTATAAAAATGGGAGTCTCCCGGGATTGTGCATGTATTATAAGATTTTAAAATATATGAATGATTGACCCAAATTTTTCAAAATTATTGTACGATTGTTTTAGACTTAATTCCTTGGGAATTATCAATACCCTCTCAGCAATCCTTCTAATCATTTCCTTAATTACATTTTCACCTACATCTTGTAGAGTAACTAAATCGTGCTGTAATTCCTTTAGACTCTTTGAGAAAGCAAACATAAAGGTATTTGAATGGTTGATTGCTACATTGAATACTTCAGAATATCCTCTCTGAATTGTTACTTAAGATTAATAGTGATATATTAAGTGATGTTTGTCTTGACCTAAATACTGACCTAAATACATCTTATTTAAGAAGTGGCGCTCTAGCTTGGTGGTTAACATGCTTGCCTTCCAATCCCGAGGTTCAGGGTTCAAATCTGGCCAAACAGCATCACTCCCTAAGCTTCATAATGTGATGTGGTTTAGGAAACATGACATATTTCTCATCTTATAATTGACAAGAAAACCAGCTGTTGGATGCGACACAAAATAAAATTTAAAAAATAAAAATTAAATGTATTTTCACTTCAAAATGACCAAGTCATTACAGTTAATTAATTATAACCCTGAAATATTACAAATTTTTACAACCTTATTTCATGTTTTTCATTTTTAGCATTTAGCAGCACAAAATTATGACTTGTGTATATAGTGTATATGTATTTCATATTTAGGTCAAAAATGTACAGAAGAAAAAAGGCCTGATTTAATTATGTATGTCAAAATATTCCAGATAATTTCACTGTTAGAATATCAAAAGTCACTGTGATTAACCATATATGACAATAGAAATCTTATAGGTCAATATTAGCATAGTAAACTACATCCCGTAACAACTGGTTATTGATTTAATTCCTCATATAAAGGAAATGTAAAGAGAAGTGCGTTGCTTATTGCATTCATTCACAATACTTACAATAACTGGCACAGTGTATCTCTATTGATCAGTTGGGAAGTGTCTTTTAACGATGCCTATCCCTCAATTTCATACAAGAACTGGTGAGACAAGACAGAAAATCTATAAATAGCTAAAAGGTTTAGATACATACATTTAGGTTCAATGGATTGTCCTATTTTAAAGAAATTAAATGTTTTGAACACAAAAAAAAATTGCTTAAGTGCATCATTTTGTAAAATCTGTTAATACAACAATTTTTAAACTACTTTCTGTATCTACTTATAAATCTATAGACTAATTTCAGGAAAACTATGTTTCTTAATATTTTTGAAATAGCTTTTATTTAAATTTTTTTAAATCTTAGGGATAATTTTATGTATTTAAACAAATATTGAAAGGTTGATTAAAGTTAGAAACTAAAAGTCGAGAGTTGGGGTCAGTCAGGCTTAAGGAACACAAAGATTTTTTAAGAATTAGAATTTATAATTATGATTAAACTGTTCTTTGTTTACACTTTATAATTTCTCTGTGTTTTATGAAGTGTATAAAAGAAATCTCTAATTACAACATTACATGAATGCCAAAAAATATTAAAAACTATAAACATTAAATATTGTAAACTATTTTAATATTTTTGAATATATTTTCTTGTACATAATTTAATAATTAATAACAATTTCAATGTTTGATTGAGTAAAGTGCAATTGTTAGCATTATTGAATGAAACAGGATCATATGACAAAACAGTTTTTTAAACTTATCTTGTATATGTGGCGCTGCGGCTTGGTGGTTAGCATGCTTGCCTTCCAATCTCGAGGTCCTGGGTTCAAACCTGGCTGAACGCCAAGTTGGTTCCCACGACTTACCAACACCACTCCCCAAGCCTCATAATGAGACTTGGTTTAGAAAGCATGGCGTAGATCTCATCCTGTAAGTGGCGAGTAAACTTTCTGTTGGATGTGACACAAAATTTAAAAAAATAAATAGATATGTTTATTAAATAAAGTTTAATAAATACATAATTTTATTTTTTAGAATCATTACACAAGGGAATGACAACGAACATGAAAACAAAATGAATGGAATTAATCTGCAAGATGTAAGTATGATTTCAAAATTATTGTTTGGAGAAATACTAAACAAAAAATATATCGGCTATCTGTATTGGAACTGTCTGGCACCAAATGCGTCCCATACTAGGTGGATTGTCATACCTGTATCAAACACAACAATGCAGATCTCGATTTGTTTTTTTTTTCTGACTAGCTCACTGGTCTAGTTAATTGCAACTTTCGCTAGCCCAATCATTTGCTATGTCATTTATTATATTTATGAATTTGTTTTGTGATATTTCCAAGCATTTCAGTAGATCACTTGGCTCAGAAAAATTAACTATCCCAGACCAGGTTTTACTAGACTTGTAAAGTGGGCTAGTACTTAAAATGAGCCCTGCAACAACCCATGGTTTCTTACCTCAATTTTAATGGCGTGTAATTATCAAGTAACCTCGTTTATAGTTGCATGTGGATGAAAAATGTTGAATATATATGTTTGATAATTTTCAAAAGATCAATCATTGAGTAGGCCTGCCCCACTGACCCAACATGTTGTATCTGATTATCCAGAAGCCTCATCCATCATTTCACTTCTATAGTTAACTACAGTCTAGTTATGCAACAAATAATTTGTCCCTAGGCTAAGCCTAATTTTTGATCTTGTGGCCGCATTTGCTATACCAAAATTAGAATTTTTTGATTGGTTGACTCACCAGCGTTAATTAGCCAAATGCGGCATGTTAATCATTACATCATATTGCCAATAGCAGCGATTCGCAAATAAATTTAACTATGAACTTGACTGTATAATTACTACAAAATTATAAATCACCCACTTCGATAAAACTTAAGGGAATACCTAATACCTAATAAAGAGCAATAATTGTAGATTTGTGTCTTCAAAAAACAAGTACTCGTATCTCAGTGACCTCCGGCTCTATGCCATCCTTCTAAATTATGTAAAAACTCTAACCTACCATACGAAGAAAGATGAATTAATCAAATGGGCAATATAGAGTGCTCTCATGCATCAGTTTATTTGCTTTCAAATTTGTTTGAAATTGTATTTTCCTTCTAAAACTCAGTTTTCCAACTGTTAATTATTTTCTTTTAATACTTGCTTCTTTTAAGCATTAGTTGGCCCATTTTGTTAAACATTTGACTGTTAACCTGAAATGAAATTTATGTGCAGGTTCAATTCCCTTTTGTAACATCCATTAATTAATTTATCATATTGGTAGTTATAGAGTTCCGTGGAGCTGGAGCTAAAAATCTATTACTTGGTAAATTAATCAGATGAGTCATTTTAAAGCTCCTAACCTGAGCTAGGAATATGTTTAATATTGACATGCAAACTGCTCTGTGATTTGAATTATTCACACAATTTAATCGCTTCGAGATCTATTGATATATGTTGTGATTATAAAAAGATTTAGATTTTGCAATAAAATCTAATAAACATTTTATCACCAAATAAATAATTAATACTGGCCGATGATGGAATGCAGACTTGAAAATATTTTAAAATCCAATTTAATATTCTGTCTGTCATTCAGTGTGTTTGGCGATTTAAGGGATGTGATATATGTGAGACGCATGTGTGTAATTTCATTCCATTAGTAAAAGAAAACTATCAGAGGTGGTTTCACTAATATGTCGCATATTATACAAATATATACTGAGATGAAAAGCTCTGGCTAAAACTGTGGGTCCCAAAGTGACTGTAAAAGTACTATTTGCTGAGGGACGCAGGCCCAAAGCAAATAGTACTCATAAATATTCATTATTTGTATATTATTAGCGTGGGCTAGATGGAGCTTTAGAATGACCCATCTGATTAAGTAAGTTAGTAATGGATCTTGCATTGGTGATGGTTGGAAAAATTAGGAGCTTGATTGTTAAAACAAGTTTGTTTTGTATAGTCATCATGAAGAGGAATTGAACTTGTGCATAAATTCCATTTAACGCTACAATTCAAACGTCTTCACGTGGCCAACTAACTGTCGACAATAAAACGGTATTATAAAGAAATAATGAATAGTCAGAAAATTGTAAAAAAAATGTATAGTCTACAATGAGATTTGAACCTGTGCAAGTCAAGGACTGCATAAAATAGACAATAAAAAATCTTGCCCACCAACCCAAATTTCCAACCATGTTGTGCTTGGTTAACACAAAAATTTGTTAGGCCTTTTTGAAATATTTGGTTCAGTTGAATGGAGAATTAAAATAATTGATATTACACATGACTCAGTGGTAATTAATATCTACTGTACTCATTTTGTGATCTTTGTACTTTTTATGGGGTCATTTCGACTTCCACAAATGCTCTGTAATAGTTTTAAAATTCTGTTACATCTTTAGAAAGTCTTTGCTGATTCTGTAATAGGTCCTTAGTTAATACACAGAGAGATGTAATAGTTGGTTAGTTTGGAAATTATTGCCGCAAACAGTTTGAATTAATGATCCTAATAGATGGACTCTCTTTTGTCATTTTTCTTTATCATTAGTCGATTGTATTAATGCTCCTCTTTTGGAATACAAATTACTTCAGGTTTATCATGTACAACTATATCTACTATATTTTTTATTGCCATGTAGAAATTCCATAAAATCACTAAAATCTGGGTCAGGTATATGTGAAAATTCCACTGTATAATGCTGATTTACGTGGTGAAGCAGAGCTTAACAAAGGTCAAAGTTGGAAAAATTTGTTAAAACAGCGCCTCTTTTAATTAATACTGCCGATTTTACACCTTTCCATTGGATCTTTCCACACAGAAAACCTTCATATTATCAAACCTTCTGTGTGAAAGAGTTTAGGCTGACAATAATGCCGGCATAGACATGGTAATATTGCAGTATTGTCTGTGTGAAAATGGTTATTGTAATATCTTTCACTAAGTTTGCTTAGCTTTTTTTTCAGGAACCTGAGGAGTTACCTCGATGTGAGTCATCAATGTCGGATCTAAATGCCGATGAGATGACCATGAAGATCAAGTTGCCGGACAATCATAGCGTAATGGCGACAATCAAACGCGGGATGACCGTACAAGACCTGCTCATCTCAAGCTGCAGTGTGAGTTTATGCACATATTAATATTAAATCCCTTTTACACAGAACTGTAAACTGGAAATATTGTGGTAATTTGCGAATGCTGGTTTTTGTGTGAAAGAGTACTTTTCCTTCAATTCCGACACAATGCCTGTATTTGTTGTACCACCTCTGACCCTAGACATATTACCGTTATATTACCATCAGAGTCTTAGGCTGGATGTGTATGGAAGCTTCCACAGTGTAATGCCTGCTTATGCAGTGAAGTATAACTAAAAGGCCTTTTCAGTTGATTGAAAACAGCACTTTCAATTATTAAGACTCAATTTTACACCCTTCGCTCGTACCCTTTCACACAGAAAACCGTCATACTACAGGAATTTGACCTTCTGTGTGAAAGAGTTTAGACGGGCAATAATGCCGGCATGGTTATGGTAACATTGCGGTATTTCCTGTGTGAAAGGGGCTTTAATGTAGTGCCGCTGTAGCTTGGTGGCTAATTGATTGCCAATCCCGGGTTCAAGAATGATCATTCGCTAGGGTTATTCTCAGGATTATAAGCAATGCCACTGCCTAAGCCTCGTAATGAGTCTTAGTTCATAAGTATGATATAGTATCCATCCTCTCATCGGCAAGTTACTTGCTTTTGATGTGAATGAAGTAAAAGAACATAAATGATTGAAATAGAAAATATTAAGCTAGTGTCACTCTAGCACTAGAAATAAATACAACGTAAAAAGTAAAGTTATAATATAATATATGTGGAACGGATATAGTATTTGTTACCAAACCTGATGAATACTGTATTTATGAATAGTAATTTCTTTCAAATTTAAACAAGCATTCACCAGCCTAAGCTATTTATCCTATTCAAAGTTATTCATCAATTATATATTTGTCTAGCATTTTTGGTTGTTCTCAGTTATCAACCCATTGATTCCATTAACACTGCTTCAATTTAAATGCACTATTTTAATAAGACCTTGTTCAAATAAGTACTCACAAAAAGGCAATGAAATGTTATAAGACATGGGAACTTCATCAGATGAGTACCGCTAATCTGTTTATGATAGTAAAAAGTAAAGTAATGATAGTCCATATTCAATACTGAATATTAAGTGCTCATTGTACTAAGCCTCGGCCTTTTTAACCTTCCTTGGTATATTTCAACCAGGTACTCATTCACAGATGAGTGAACTGATAGCCGTGTTCACTGGAAATTGAACCCTTTTCATTGGCATGATAGGCGAGTATCATAACCACTCGACTAACCGCTCAACTATTTTTTGATAGTACCTGAATATTATTAATATTGTTTTTTAATAACTTAATAAGTATATTTTTCATTTCTTCTTCAGCAACGTCAAATGGATTATCATAACTTTTATCTACGCTTCAAGCAATCAATGAAATATGGATTTAATTATGAGATTCCTGAGAAGTCGGTCGTAGTAGAGTTAGGGGTGAGACTCTTGTTAATTTCAAATCTACGTGTGTATGTGCTTTAACTTCCAAATTAAACTGACATGTTCAGTAGTAAACGCATAAATATTGTAACTGATAATTCAGTGTGGAATTATACATTGTGGTTTAGATGTTAGAAGTAGCACTGTGTAAACAATTTCTTGTAAATTGATATGTCCAGCTCTAACAGTCTTAAAATTGTGAAAAAAACTGCTCAACCATAAAATGTGCATCTTAATTAATCAGACATGACCAATCAAGTCATGTCTGAATTTGCTTTAAAATGTGTTTAAGATCTCAATTTGTTTTTAATTATTAGTTCTTTTGTCGACCTATATTTAGTTTAGTCGGTATAATGTCAAAATTAAGCTATGGAGCATTTTCAATGTTGAATTTAATTGATTAATTAATTTTACATATTTTTTTCCCAGAAATTTGATGAAATTGATATTTGTGCTAAAAGCATTCACCAAGTGGAACTCTACAAGTTCAATGATCAGATGCAGTTTGGTGAGAATTAACTTTGTTTTATTTTATAATCATTATTACCTCCTCCAACGAAGTTGTGGAGGTTGTTTTCAGTCGTGTTGGTGGGTTTGTTTGTGTGTTGTGTATGTTTGTTTGCAGCATAACTTAAAAAGTAATTCACAGATTCTGACGATATTTTCAGGAAAGTTTGGAAATGACCCAAAGAAATATTGATTAAATTTTGGTGAAGATCCGTGCTCGCACGCACCTGTGGGGGCCTCCGGAAAACATCCAGTCCAGTGTATGATCGGTAGAGGGACTTAACCCTACAGTGATTTTTCATAATGGAAATAATTAGTCAGGTCGCTGTCACCTTTACTGTTAGTTTCTACACACTGTTTTTATAATGGTTTCTTATCGAAAGCCAAGCCAAGTGACAGTGTACAGTATATGTGGCAGAGTCAAACCAAATGAGACATAAGTCGCAAATGCTAGTTTTCCACAATAGGCAGAAAAAAAAAATATACAGTTCAAACAATTTTGAGATATGTGATCAAAAAATGTTTAAAAAAATGCAATTTAAGATGACATTGATAGTCAATGTATACTGATAAACAATTTTCAAATGCAGTTTTTCTCAAAACTTACATTTTAAGTGTTCAAACTTCAATTGTTCATATCTTCGCAAGGAAGCATCGTATGAAACTAATTTTTTTTCATGTTAAAGATAATAAATGTTTAGTTTCATAATCCCTTAAAAACTCAATTTTCAATTTTCCGACTTACGTCTCATTTGGCTTGACTCTGCCACATATTGTAGTAAACACTCAAAATCTGCAAAAAAACAAGAACACTGTATGGAAATTGTAAACACTTAAAGCTGCATTTCCGAGAATTGCAGGCGCTTGGTGGAGGTTTGCGGTCTCCGAGTGCTTCTAGTTTCAAATTGATTCTACTTTACCATATATCAAAACATTTTGTGAGTGACAACAGCACCTTTGTTGTTTTCTTTCATTTTAATATATTTTGTCATGTTATAGGTTTCGCAATTGAAGCTGAACTAGGCGATGACTTGGAGCAAGAGGACCAACTTTGTGTGTTTATCAGTGAAGTAGAAAAAGACTGCCTGGCATATCATCATGGTAGGTTCTTGGTTGCTTGCATTAAATAAATCAATGCCTAATAAACAGGATGAAGTGGGAGTAGTTGGTGTCAGAATCCCAATCGAGAAGTTGTGAGTTCAAAACTCGCACTTGTTTGCCTGGACAATACAAATAACATTGATTCAGTCTTCCTAGCTATATAATTGGTACCAACTAATTTCTGGGAAGTAGCCTGAAATGGACTAGTGTCCCATCCAAGGGCAGTATCACACTCTTATTCCCTTTATTGTACAGAAATTGGGAATACACTCCATCCCTATGAACAGTATGCCACAGATCCTATATACAGACGGATAAGAAACCATCTCTACCAGCTTTTATGATCCTATCTCTACAACACTACATAACTTATTCAATATTTTTGTAGAAATTTCTTGC
Source organism: Nesometra sesokonis (assembly GCA_025631205.1). NCBI lineage: Eukaryota > Metazoa > Echinodermata > Crinoidea > Comatulida > Antedonidae > Nesometra > Nesometra sesokonis. The sequence continues at coordinate 11,848 of JAOTQE010053171.1, forward strand.
ATTTCATTCCATTTTTTTTATAAAACTACACCTTTATAACAAATTATTATTATTCAAATTATAATTAAGTTTTAATATTTTTATTAAAACTTGCTTAGGATTAGTAGTAATTAATTGCTGGTGGTTGTGCATGGTTGGTAGCGGTCCACTGCGCAATGCTCAACACTTAAAGACCCTAACTTTGGTTGGCTTTTTAGCCCTAGAAGATACTCTGTGTCAGTCAAGCTTGTGTTTCATTAGAGACTGATACACACATACAATATATAAGTTTTATCATATCAATGATTTAAACTAATTGAATTGAAAAGCCGTAAAGTTCAATCTTAAAATTGGTACCCATGCAGTCATGCCCTTTTGTCTTTACAAAATAAACTACTGTACTATTTCACTTCATTGTCTGTTTATCATTGTTCTAGATTTACAAGTTGGTGATGAGCTCTTAGTTATCAATGGCCGAGTAGTATGCGACCTTGATATGCTTTACATTGAGAATCTAATCGCAAAAGAATCAACACTCACGCTAACAGTACGATCATGTCGCACGATCTTCCCACAAACTAACGCAATGGAGGAGACTAACAAGATCATTGATCAATTGACGTGTCCACCGCCACCGACCCAGTCACGACTCACTGATGATATGTTGGATGAACTGGTCATCCCAGCTCCTGCTGGTAAGTTATTATTATTTTTACTTGAGGACATAATACAAAATATCTTAATCACTATATAAAAATGGAAATAACAAAGCAATAAATACACTACAATACAATTAATCTTTATTGGCAATCTGTAAAATAAAAATGTTAATTTCAATACAAATTTGAGGTGAACAAGGCAAAAAGAAATTTCCTTGGTGGATCGTCAATTACACAAATCAAAATATTTACCAACACATCTGTCTATATTTCAAAATAATTCACAAATCAAATGCTTGAATGTCAGAGAAGCACATTTTTTTTTTAAACAAGAATTATAGCAATTAGGATTTTTTTTAAACGCCAGTAAGGGTAATAAAATTCATATTATGTCGTATCAACTTATGTAGAGTAAATGAGTTTGTACATCTAGGACTGTAAGTGATATTATGCATTATAGGTAAGAGATGATGTGAGTGGTAGATTTAATTTAACAAAATAATACTATTAAATGCGCTGCATTGTAACATCTGCGGAATCTTAGAGGCATCCCTGGCCCCTGATAGCTAACTTCAAAAATAATTTGCAGAGATGCATTCTAATTTGTTAGAATGTTTATTTGTCATCATATGATATCAGAGAGCCACAGGTTGATCTTTTGTGGTTTTAAAGTTTCACTAAGTATTAAAAATGACAGTAAAAAACAAATACTATATGAAAAAAACAAATTGATTTCTATAAAGGGTGGATATATGTTTTTATTACAAATTATGATTCTAAATTAGAAACTTTGCAATGTTTAATTAAATTCTAAAATGATGATTAGGTGTATGAAAATGTGAGTGAAAATGTGAGGTTAATGTTTTTTTTTTTTATCTTTTTCAAAGTTTTTGGTGATGAAGAAGAAGAATATGATGAAGTCCTTTCTGAGAGTTCACTAAACTCCACACCTAAGCCAATAAAATACATGTATGATCCAAATGAGGAAGAAGACGACAAAATGAACAAAGAAAATAAAACCAAAGACAAGGGACAAATAGAACAGCTTCTGAAAGATGCTGAACAATTAACAGAACTCTGCCGCCTTGTGCCATCAAGGCATAACTCCATCGCCGACTGTCCAACTACAGACGAAGAGCAGCGGGTGGCTGCCAGTCGGTTGAGGAAAGTGATAATGGAGTTAATTGAGACTGAGAGAGGTTATTTAAAAGATCTAAATGTGCTTGTTGGAAGGTACTTGGAACCTTTGCAATCAGAATCATTCCTCTCTGCTGATGAAGTAAGTTTACCATTTCTGAATAATGTTTTGTTGTCATTATCATCCTTGTTTATAAGGATGTAGTTAAATTGTTTTCTCAATAAACAATAGAAGAACTAATGTATACTGAAAACAAATCTACTTCAGATATTTTTGAATTATTTGAATCTTGGCTGAGTGGTTAAGGCAGGGGAACTGTGAATCATAGGAAAACAATTGCACAGGTTTGAGGCCTATTTACACCTGATTCTGGTGGTGAAAGAAGTCTTCTCTGTAGAGGTCTTATAAACCATAGCACCAGTGAAAACAACTGGCTTGTGTAATAATAACAATAACATTAATAATATTTATAGAGTGCACATAAATTGTGGTATGGCAAACCACCAAGTTGTAGGAAAATTGAAAATTGAGATATTGTTAAAACCATCTTATACTTTTCACAAGCTTTAAAATGAGGGGTCAATCATCATTTATAACTGAAGTTATTGAACAAAATAGCACAAATTTTCTTTGTATTTGTTTGTATTTTCTTTCGTTTACTGTATTTGCTTATTTCTCAATAACTTCCTGTGCGACAACTTGGTGGGTTTGCCATGACTGGCCTCATATGTGCTTTAAAACGCTGTTTTAACAAAAACGACTTTATTTAGTTTCTACAAGTCACCATAACAAATGTTTGGAGCCCAGAGCCAGAGCCCAAATGTTGTATCAATAAAAGCTCTAAATTCTTAAACTTTACCATTTGTTTTTTTTATGCAGATTGATTCCTTATTTGGTAATGTAAAGGAAATCATCAAATTCCAAAAGACATTCCTGAGATCTTTAGAGGATTCATTAGAAGTTGATGGTGGCTTTGATTGCCTCTGTGACCAAACAGCTTTCAAAGTAAGTGATAAAACAAAAGGACACTTATATGTTTGTAATGAGATGTTTAAAAAAAAAACAAACCAATGATAAATTAAAGCCATTATGAAGGTTTGGTATACTAGAAATTGTACTCATTGTTCAAAAAAGCACAAGCATTTTGGGTGGCCGTTTACGGGAGGTAAATTATCATAGTGTCTACAGTCGCTTACGGAGATGACCACTTATGAGCACTACCAAAATGCACTGATTAGATTGGAAGCAAAATGGGCTAACGAGAATTGTACACTTATGAACACATCCACGACCAATCAAATTGTGAAAAATGTTAATGCTGTTGCTACGACAAACTTGCGCCCCCAATCTTTCATAAAAGTTTCAAATTTATCAATAAGAGGAAGTAAATTTAATTAAAAATGTAAAGGCATAGATAAAAATAAAATATATTTAATACATGTAAATACTTTGTATGGCAAAAGAATGTTAAAAATACATTAATTATAAAACAGTTATTATTAATTAACTTAAATGTTGCCTACATGGGATTGCAATTCTACAGTGTTAAGTTCACCATCTAGCCATCAATAATAGATCTATGAATTACCCCCCAAAATAATGTTTACATAGTAATACACATGCAGTAACTGTTAACATGATGTACTTAATGGTTGTTACCTTAAGAACTTAACATAAATATACAACATGCAATTCTGTAATCTCTGCTCACAAAAATAGATTCCTGTTTTAAACAAGAATGTTATATGCATGAATGTTATAAACACATGATGTCTATTGCTTTGATAGATTGATTAATTTATCAGGGATTTTGTTGTTGCCAATAATCTTTCAGAACTGGCTATGTGCCGTACTAGCCCTCTGTATAATAAACAGAGGGCTAAACACTTGCTTGGGCTAGTGCACCCATTTTTTTCTGCCCATCGGGCTAGTAAATTGTTACAAAATGTCACAAAAGTAAGAAACAATCTATAGTTTAAGAGAAAATATTAGGATAATAATAAATAATAATAGGCATTTACATAGTGCATAATAGATCAACAATCTCTCTAGGCACTTTACAATTAAGGTGTAACTTAACTAGAGCAGTAAACTATCCCCCACGGGACACCAACCCAATATTTCTGTGCTTAGTTTTCAGGGTAAAACGTTGGATGTAAAACAAAAATGCCCAACTCTGACATGTAAAATGTACCGAAGACTCAGTACAGTTGAGAATACTCGCATAAAAAATAAGTTATTCTTGGGTGGGGCTTGAACCCACAATCTCCCAAGTAACTAGGCTGGCACCTGTACCACTAGACCACTGAGCTTGCACTTAGTGACTACGGATAGAATTTAAGCTCAATAAACTGCGTGTACTGCAATGTATGTAATTATATGTTTTTGCATCAGGGAGAAGATCCCTGATGCAAAAACGTATTATTACAGTATTATAATAAGAATAATTTCTCACACTGACTCAATTACATTTAAATATCTTTAATTTTATTTTTCAGCCTGTTTTATTTGCAATTGGGGAATCATTTCTACTGTATATGGACTACTTTAAGTTATATAGCTCATTCTGTGCAAGCCATTCCAAAGCTCAAAAGATCCTGCAACCAGCATCGGATAATGCTGCCCTCATGGCTTTCCTCGATGCAAGGAACCCAAAACATCAACATTCCGCTTCATTAGCATCTTATCTAATTAAACCAATACAGGTAGGATTTCAGTGTACATACAACTAGAATACAACTTGTGCTTCGTGTACTTCATTTTTACTAAATCTAATTTTGTCGTCTGCTTTACAAGATTTTTCACACACCCAGTGCTACAATTAATATGGGAGTCACCTTCACAGTTGTTCTTCATAGTTCATGATATTTGCCCATCATCTGTCAGTGCCTATTATTATCATCCTGACCATCCGTCTCTCTATTTGTTTGTCTTTTCAGCTTTTACTTTCGCCGTAGCGGGGCATACTGTAGCGTTTTACAAACACATCCTTTTTCCATTATGACTCTACCGTCCAGGGCTCAATTTAGTTGTAGCTCGGCATACAGTGTCTAGTTGAAAACATGCCGGGCTGGCTAACCTAACTCACCATGTTGCCTGGCTGTCTAGTAGGGTTTTAAAATTTGTAATCCTACAATTTTGATGTACTGTAATTGATAGAGAATTCGTGGTAGGCCTATGCTGCATTACCAGGCCTGAATAAGTTGAATAATATTTTAAAAGAACCCAGATGGTTTTGATTTTTTTTGTGCGAGTAACGTCAGAGACAGTTGACCTTTCATTTTTACTGGTTCATCTAGCTAGAATTGGTCTTACATTTTACAGGATAATAAACCTTGTGAAAATATAGTGGGCTAGTAAAATATCTGGGCTAGTTCAAAACTTGCCAACTAGCCCAGTTGGCTAGTTGGTAATAAAAGTTAAGGCAAGGCCTGCCATCTCATGTGACTGCAATATATAGCTTTCTGTACAATATCTGGTCTGTGTGTTATAATAATAATCATCATTATAACAATTATAATAATAATTATTATTATTTTACAGAGGGTGTTGAAATACCCACTTTTGATTATTGAAATGAGAAGCAATATAGAGAAGGAAACCGAAGAGTATACCCACCTTAGCAAGGCTTTGAAAGGCATGGAACGTGTAGCTGAGCACATCAATGAAATGATGAGAGTTCATGAGGAGTTTGGCGAAGTCTTTGACTCACTGGTGGCAGAACAATATCATGTGATGAAAGAGGTAAGCTTGATTGAACATTTTCAGCAAAGTAGAAAGAATTTGAAGCAGCACATAGAGTACTAAATTGTTGCATCACAACGGTAGGAGGCACCCTTTGTTACTAGCAGTAACACAGAAAATGTGTTCAGTCGATCTCATCTAAGAGCATTTTTATCTGGAAGCTTACATTGTTGTATCTTGATATATTAGCTAAAATTTATAAAGTTACATTGGTTGTTAAATATAAATGTGACCAAATTTATGACTAATATACTGCAAGCTTTTATTTTATTAGTACATTCTGATGGTAAATCATCGGATGTCCATATTGACTGATTCAACCCATACATCACAAAATACTTAATAATTACATTTTAAAATGTTTAATCCAAAAAAACCTATTCTAAACCATATGATTAAAAATCATTCAGGCATAAAATTCGTGTAATGTTGATAACCATGGGTCTCACTATTTTTTGTAATGTAAGCAATTTAGTACTCTACAGAATTAAAAAAAAGATTTTTCGTAATTTACTTTTTTTAGTTTGCTGTGTATTTGATAAATAACAATAATCTAACTTTCTTAATGGTGATTGTACTTTACTTATTTCTCTCGTTTGTCTAAATATTACTTGTGCATTTTACTAAAATTTAAACATAACAAACATAATATGTAGAATGCACATACTGTACCCATGCAAATAAGCATCTAGTTTGGATAATTACTAATTGCGTGCCCTAACACCCCCCCCCCCCCCGCCCACGCCAATACCTTTTCTATAAATTAATAACAGTATTCTGATTTTCTTACTGGTGATTTTACTTTACTTATTTCACTCCTCCATCTAAACATTACTTTTGTATTTTACTGTAATTTTAAACATAGCAAACATAATTTGTAGAATACATATACTATACTCATGCAAATAAGCACCCAGTTTGGATAATTCCCCTCCCAACCTCCACAATTATCCTCCCCTCTAGACATAAAAGTATTCTTAAAGGACTTGTTTGAATAATGGGCCTTTAAATTGTCAACAAGCATTCATCTACGTATTCCATCCTATGCAAAATTATTCATCAATTATGCATCTCTAGCATTTTTGGTCGGTCTCAGTTTCATTAACCCTCTCTAAATTTCCATTTTCCAAATTTAGACTGCAAAATTGACAATAGTAATTATAAATGTCCCATTTTAATAAGCAGCCAAATAAAAATAAGAACTTTTCTGCCACCTATTACCAACATTTTTGTAGTTCTTATAGTTAATTTTCATTTGCATTAGCTTTTAAAAAAAATATTAAAGTGTATATTAAAACTTTTGCTGCAATTTTTTGCAAAATAAACCTAGCATTTATAATAAGGGCACATGTCTTTTTAGTGAATGGTTTGTTTTTCTTTTAACTCATTTGTGTTTCTTTCTTCTTCATTTCTTTTCTTCATTCAGTCGATTGGCAGTAAGGCAAGTATTTTACTCTTAAAAGCACATAACATTAACATATATCAATTTTCATGTTTATTAAGTAAGGTTCAGTGTACTTTGAAATAATATGGCTGATGTTCAACCCTTTTAAAATCCTGCATGACCTGTACTGGGTCACCAAGCAATATTTTCAACCAGTCTGAATCTGTCTATCTACATTAAAGACAAAAAACTCTGCTGTGTAATGTAATATTATTAGGCCATGAATTTTTGTACATCATGTTATATCAAAGTGCAGTTTATCTTTTTGTTTACCTATTTTCATAATAATTGTTACTTTACTCGTTCTTTTATTTTATTTTATTTCCTTTATACATTCATTATGTATTTATATTTCACACAGGTTATTGAGCACAATCATAATTGCATGCAAATTACATTCATATATTTTTATTATATTGTTTGAGAAAATGTTTGTACTCTTCGCTAAAATAATTACTACTAATATCAGTACATTAAAAGTTTGCATGAAAAAAGTGTATATAATTGCATAGAAAACTAGTTATGGATGGGGTTTAGTGGATAATAAATAAATAGTAATAAGATTTATAGAGCACTCGTATCCACTGCTAGAGTGCTCAAGGCACCTGATTATTTTATAATAATTATATTTTACATCCCACAACAGTAAATTTGCTACAACCCTATATATTCAGCTAGAATTTTTAACTATTAAATTATTTCTCGTTACTTTTAACACTCTGACCATTGAATTACCGACATGTACTAAAAATGTGAACCCTATTCAGCCTCGGCTGTATTTTCAGGAAAGTGTTACAATTTACTAAACAGGCAGTGACTGATATTATAGTTTCAAATCCCTCATGGTCAGAGTGTTCATTGTTTCACAATGCATGTATTGTTTATTTTTAAAATTTCTGATCAAATATTATATCTGTAGTTGCACAGTTATTGAAGATATATTATTATTTAATTGTAACTTTTATATGGTAGTTTCCTATTGCTTATAATTATTTGCACTGTGGTATATCATTTTTTTAAATATATTGCTTATTTCAACACTAATTATTTTGGTACAACTTACTTACCCAACCCATATCTGATTGCTTGATTAAAATTCAGAAAGTTGTAATCGCCAAACCTCAGTCATGTTTCTTTACATCAACACCCAACCAATTGTACAGATAAAAGACCCAAATCACTATTGTTATAGTGGTTTTAGTTTCCTATTAGTAGGTTTAGGTTGAATGCCTTTGTTGGTGTACTACGTACAGGTAAATAGTATTACTAGTTACTGATGGATAGTACTATTTAATCATGGATAGTAGTACTAGTTACTGATAAATAGTAGCACTATCTAATGTATAATAGACCTATTTTCTGATAAATAGTACTACTATCTAATGAATAATAGAAATATTTACTGATGAATAATAGTACTATTTACTGATAGCAGTACTAGTTAATGATGGATAATCATACTATTTACTGATGAATAGTAGTACTACCAGATGGATAGTGACAGTAGTACTACTGGTAATGCTATTTACAGATGGATAGTACTACTAGTTACTGACAGATACTGATGGATAGCAGTACAGTACTACTTATTGATAGCTAATAGTACTGTTTACTGTGGAAACCAAACACTAGAATCTAAGTATGTGGTATACTGATATACAATATAATCCACATATTTTTTTTATCAGCATTATGTTTAAATGTTTCTGTTTTTTAGTAAACTTTGAAATAATTTCCTAATTATTTTGAATGTAGGTACCAGACCTAGCCATGGATGACTTGTTAATGTACTCAAATGCAAGATGGTTGAATTGTCAAGATGATCTTGGAAAAGTTAAAAAAGGAAAAGAGCCTGAAGTTATAATATTTGGTATGTTGCCTTATTTTTAACAAGAAATCTAACTAAATTATAGTCCTAATAAAAAAAAACAATTTGGCATTTGAAGTATTTTAACAAAGTTTAATGATCGACTCAAGTAAACAAGATAATGAAACAAGCATGAGCAGGCGTGGATCCAGACTTTTGGAAAAGGGGGGCCGGATGGGAGGGCAGTAGAGAGTCAATGTTTTAGGGGGGTCCGGGGGAACAGACAAAATTTTGGTCTTTAGATGTCTGGAAATGGCCTCAGGGGCATCGTAAGGGATCAATTCTTGCTGACTCTTTTCGTTTTATAGACACTTTTAATAATATTGATATATTTTACTCTCCGAAAGGGGGGGGGGGCCGGGGCCCCCTCTTAAATCCGCCCCTGATGAGAGTAATGGATCTGATCCCAACCAACACAGATCTGAATTTTAAAAATGTATGTGAAATTGGCATGCCTACTTAGCGAGTGGGTTGCACAATTGTCTATTATGCTGACCTGGGTTCAAGTCATGAACCAATATCAGTTTACTCATCTCTAGATTATACCTGGTTTGAAATATACCAGGGTGTTTAAAATGTGGTGAGGAAATGGACTGGCGACCATACACCATAATGTGAAATTTTTTTGTGCTGTGGCCGTAATGTATCATTCTGCTATGTTCAGTATTATTAATATGGGACTGTGTTTTCCATGGTATAAAGTAATAAAATATTAAATAACCTTTTAATTTATCTAGTATTTCGACCAGCAATTGTTATAATATACAAGGAGAAGAACAAGCGGAGGAGTAAATACCCTGCAAATTCGACGGGAACACTGAAAGCACATTCATCTGAAGATATACGGTTTAAATGGATGATACCAGTTGCATACCTACAAGTCCGAGAAAGTACAGTAAATGGTTAGTATTCATAACACCTAATTTGGTAAATTATAATTTATTCAGTGTCCAGGATATTCAGGCATCATGGTACCATGATGCCTGGGACATTCACTATGATGCTTGACAATTGGTCATGATGCTTGGAACATGTTCCATGATGCTTAAAACTTTCCACATGATGTCTTAAAGTAGGTTGTAATGCTTGTAACATCATTCATTATGCTTAAAATGGTGTTGTAGTCTTAGAATGCTATTTAGGGCATTTAACAGTCTCCTTCATTCGGCTTTTCCCATCTGGGGTCGCCACAGCAAACACGTCTTCTCCACCTTGTCCTATTCAATGCATTATGTTTGTTCACACCAATTTCCTTCATGTCCTTCTTAATCATATCCATATATCTCCTTTTTGGTCTACGTCTTTTCCTCTTAACTGATAGCTCCATTTTCAATATCCGCCTTCTGATGTACTCTGTGTCCCTTCTACACACATGGCCATACCATTTCAGTCTTGTGTCTCTCAATTTTTCCTCAAGTTTTCTTACATGAGCAAATCCATGAAAACATTTTCGATCTTATACTTTCTTGTTACGCCCAGTGAGAATCGTAGCATCCTTAATTCTGCAACCTCCATCTCTTCCTCTAAAATCATGTGGATATTTACCTTGTGAATGGATTGCTATTTATCTAATAGCACAGTAGTATCTTAGTGGTTTAGACACTTAGCTTCAAATATAAGGGTCTTGGGTTCAAATCATGTTTCAATCCTAGATTTTTCCCACAACTTCCCACACCCAAAGCATCAGAGTTAGCATTAATATTAAGTGTTTGTTGCTGCCACACCTGTGGAGTTGTTGCCTATGGGAATAAAATAAATAAATCTAATATTTTTTAGTTATAAAATACTATATTTTGGTAAATGTGTTTTGCCTTATGATGTAAATTAAATCTAGTAATATCATATATTCTTTAATTTTTTTTCAGACACTGAATATCTAAGTCTTTGGGAGTTAGTACATATGAAATCAGTTGGAAGTCCTGAGAAACACTTTCAATTTTCCTGCTGGTATGTTTTGATATTTATTTATACACATTACTGTAAAACCCTTTATTTTCGCGGCCCTAAATTTTCACGATTTTACGATTTGAAACATTTCGCGATGGGACGGTTTAATTTTTTTTTTTTTACGATTTTGACCCTTTATTATTTTGCACACAATGACTGTTATTTCATCATAAACTTCTATTTCGGTTGAAGACAATGATGTTAGTTTTGAAAATAATTGAACTTGTCCATGTTGACAAAGTCTAGGCCCGATACACCTACCTCTATGAATGACCGACTAAGCGGATCTCGTGATCCTGTTTTACCTACAATACCTTCGAGTTGCTAGGCCCAACCAATCTAAGTTGGCTGATTTCGCGCAACAAATTCCACGATTTTATCCACCAATTTCTGCGTATCATTCCAGCCCTCCATTAGGCTACGATCGTTTATTGATCATTTATTGGAAGTCTGCTTTAAAAAATTGGATTCTTCGTCTTATTTTTGTCGGGAGGCATAGGCATAGTTCAAATAGGAGGAAGAAATTAATTAAGAGGTTTTTTGCTATAAACAAAACATCTCTCCTATTTTTTCTTTTAGCACGTTGGCAAAAAAGACATCATTTGTCAGATCTCTTAGAAGCATAATTAAGGAGTACAACCGTTCCTCAAAGGCCTTGCCAGGTGGCCGCTACAACTCACTTAAGAAAAAGAAAGTGTACCAACAAATTGCAGGAGGTCGGTCAACATCGAAAAAAAGAATTGTATCTAGCGATGTTACAGATAGCCCAACCATGAAAGACAATGGTGAGACTGCTTCAACCAGTGATAAATCTAGTGATGGAAATTCTCAAATTAGTTCCATGAGATCTGAAGATGGAATTGATTACGAAAAAATCCTGGAGAATGAACTGGAACTTGGGAATTACGATGAGCAAGGAATCCACGCATTACCACTGAACTTTAACTCAAATAACAACATTATGCACACAAGTCATCTGAACAATGCTAAACCATTTTATCTGAGTCCAGGAAAACATCCAGCAGGTAAACACCATTCTAAAGATAAAGAATCAACTCAAATGGACGCACTTATAAAAGAATTTGAAAACGTTGCGATGGACAAAAGACTGAAGCAAAATGTTACGCAATATAATACATTTCCAACGAAACGTAACATAACGCGAGTAAATAGTGATGAGCCTCGTGACTCAAACCTAGATGCATTAGGCTTAGATACCCCTTTGAATGGGTTACCAGGACCTTTATTGGACCCTCCACCAGTATCAAAAACATTAAGTGGGTCTACTTATGACAATCTTTATGATCCTATAGAGGACGATTCGGATACAAAGGATTCGCTTGAGAGTAAACCATCAAATAGACATGGCAAAGGAGATAATAAATAACATGATTAGTAATGTTTAAGTAGATGTTTTTATGAACTGATTGTAAAAGTTGGTTTTACCGTGCAACATTGTCGCAATATTAATTTGATAATTAGCTCACCATACATGTTTGGCACAGTCATGGTGATTCAGACTACATTTCAGGCTCCGAATCAAGTTCATGCTTGTCAGTTGTTTTGAGTCCTTCAGCAAGGTATTTTATCAGGTTTGTTTGACTCTACCCAGCTAACTGCTGCTTCATTTTACCAAATGGATAAGCTTCAGCCGTAGAAGCTTGATAAGGATTTACTTCACTAAACTATGTACTTTTCTCTTTTATTCAAACTTATTAGAGCAGTTGAAAGTCCTTGTAATACCCTGCTCCCACTGCCGATCAGGCCAACTCATGATGGAAGCACGAGCGATGCCGATCAAGGTAGATTGACCCCGAATACCATTGCCAAGCAAGCCCGACCAGTCCAGATAAGCTTGATCGTGTTGGCCTGATCGGCAGTGGGAACCCACCATTATGGAATCGGACTAGTGTGTAAAATGGCAAGAGTTGAAGGCATGGCAGTGCCGTAGGATTTATAACAGTAATTCTAAGTTTAACTTTTGGACAAACCAATAGATTTTACTGACCTGACTGACAGTTTCGGATACCTTGTCCTAGTCCCGTCCGGTGTCCTTCTTCAGAGTGACGGCTCTGTTGTTAAGCAATCCGATCACCGGTAGGTGGCGGTCGTCTAACTACAGGGTTGTACACGTGACTTAGTAAGTGGGCCCCTTGATCTCTGTTCATGGTCTTGTCTCCTCTACGTCTGATCCATATGGCCTCCAGAGCCGTCACTCTGAAGGACACCGGACTAGGACAAGGTGTCCGAAACTGTCAGTCAGGTCAGTAAGATCTATTGGTTTGTCCAAAAGTTCTTATTATCGTATCTTCAAACCAGATGAACATTTTCAGTTAGGATTTATAACAAGTTTTAAAAAAAATACTTTTTTTGCCCTCCTGTTTGTAATTTAAAGAAACAGATATGTTCAGCCTCAATGATTAAGCTGAGCGTAACGTACACAGCATACGATTTTTTGGGTCTAATGTAGCTGGCGATTAACGCAAGTTACTAATCCGAAGCTTAACTTGTGCTTCCTGCAAACCCCAGGTTAGCGTAAGCTATGGAGCTACGTCTCGTACACTTATCACTTATGCTCAAAAGCTACATCTTGTATATGAACACCTTGGTTGCCGCAGATTAGTTTACACATTGCTTACGCAATAAACCGTAAATCTGAACATGCCCTAATGTTTGTGCAGAAAATTGTCTACTAAAAATAACATTCAAATTCACTACCACAACAGTTTTTACAGCTAAAGATAAGATTAAAATACTTGTTATTTAAGAAAAATCAATTTTTTATAGTACAGTATTATACTGTATTTGCCGTGCATGTGATCACATAGCAAGGTAGGATCCAACATGATCCTTTGGCTTGGAGATTCAATTATCAGGCTGTTTTGTAATAGGGTGCGGTATAGGGCAAACAAAATACTTTTAATACCCAATTACTAGCTTATTGTAGCTTACCATTATTACAGTTTTCTCCCCATGCTCTTCAAGCATCGTCGTACCATGATGCTTGGGACTTTAACCATGATGCCTTAGAGTTGGTCATGATGCTTGGAACATCTTTCATGATTTTCTAGGATCTTCACCATGATCCCGTAGAGTTGGTCATG
>JAOTQE010053172.1:0-15822 GCA_025631205.1 Nesometra sesokonis
CATAGTGTAAACGTGAATTTAACTAAAAGCAACTGCGGATCAGCTAACTCGTCAAATTGACGAGTTCAGTTCTAGTTTACTTTGATTCTATTTACTTCATATACAGGAAGGTACCACCATGTGTACTGAATTACAGTGCATAATTCCTGAATTTTGTTCAAATCCAGTCATCGTGGAGAACCAGTGTTGCCCTATATGTCCAGGTAAGGAAACACATTGTTAGGACACCAGACGTGTATACCAGGTTGTGAATGGGGATTTTCTTCAGAAAAATTGACCAGTGCGAGATTTTTATCAGAAAATGAATGGCAACAGGCATGGATCCATTGCCCACCTAGGATCCAGAAAAGTTTTGTCTCTAATGCTCTCTGGTGCACATTTAGCGGCACATAATGTTCAAATTAATAGTTCAAAATAAGGTCAACATAATCAGAATTACTATTCCAAAACACAAAGTATATATTTTTCTTCCAATAAAAAATAGTATGTAAAGTGTAAGTTTTTATATGTGATTTGATTAAAGGGATATTTTTGGTGAAGGTTATACTTTAGAATCGTTGTGTGTATGTCATATTTTCTCAACCTAGGTGGACCACCAGGATTTGTGTGGGTAGGGGAGGGGGTTCTTCCAACTTAATGGGTTAATGCTGCATCTACCTGTCATTTTTTATTCCATGGGTTCCAAGTTGTTTTTGTGGTCTTCCAACCACTGTTGTTATGTATACCTTACACCTTGCTTATTATGAAGCTTTAGTTTCTGACATATTGTTAAAACATGCCATTATTGTTCGCCAACATTATTTCTAAACTTCATATTGGCTTATTGTTAACCAATATTTTAAAAAAAATAGACAGATTTGTTTGAATTTAATTTATATTCCGGAAGGTGGGAGATTATCCAGTCCAGAATTTCTGGATTCCGGGACAAATCTGGAGACTTGGGAGCTCTGCCATTTCTGCAAATTAAAAAAAAATTTCAAGTAAATTTTAGATTGGGCTTAAGCTAATGCCAGCGGATTTAACCATACAGCAATAACCATTAATGGTGGATAGTTATGCAAATGAAAAATTTATACTGGGTAATTGTCCAAAAAACATGATTTGTCAGGCATGGCTTTTGTGTTGGTTTTGGCCCTACCCAAAATATCTACATAACTATAGCCCTCTATGAGCATTCTTATGTTCTCATACTTTGGAAAACACTGAGCTAACCTGTTTCTTGCACAATTCATAGGATGTGAGATCGGTGGTGTAACTTACAATGAGGGCGACAGATTCCAACCCAGTGACGACCCATGTGAAACATGCTATTGTATGGTAAGGATTTTACAGTTTTTTAAAATCTTTGTTTCAGAACTATTTTACAAAATTACAGGTAATTTGAAATATTTTTATGCCCCTAGGCATACATGCTGGAGAAATAATTTTCCATCCTGTCCGTCTGCCTGTCTGTCTATCTGTCTATCTTTTGGTAACTTTAACCTTCACCATAGCGATTTCATTGTCAGAGGTAGGGCTTTGATATTTGTATTCCTTAAGACAAGCCATTCATGTTGGACCCTACATGTTAATCATTTGACCTTTGACCCCGATTTATAATCTGGTTTTCATATGCTACATTAAAATTTTGCTGTCATCGGGAGCATAGTGTTTCACAAACATGTCTTGTTCATTATGGATAAAGCTTAGTAGTAAATACATGTGCATATTGTGTGTGAACCGTGGACGTGGTAATGATGTCTTCTTATATCATAGACACATTATTTTGACCTCAGCATTTTAAAAAGTATTTGATACTGTTTTTTGTGCCAAATAATTTTTTTTTTGCATATTTGAAATAAAAAAAAAATCTGATAACTTAGGATATTTTAAAATAATATTAACCATTATATTATTTGTGTGATATGATCTAATTAATGAGGTACATATTTTTTCTCTCTTGCTAGAATGGTTTAACATGCTACAGAGAACCTTGTCCATCATTAATTGATTGTCCAAATGAAAATATTGTACCGCCCTCTCCAGGCCAGTGTTGTCCCTCATGTAATGCAGGTAAGTCAAGTCAAATTCGTCATATCGTCATATGGCTCCCATCACTAGGTGATGATTCGCTTCTCTGGACGGCGTCTTCGCTGTCTTGAGAGATGCTGTCTCGAACGAAGAGATTCAAAGTTCTCAGAGGACTGTTTAAATTCATCTCCATGATGATCTCTCAGTGGCAAGATTTTCCCATGTGTTTGTTGGAATTGAAAAATCTTTCAGGTCGCGCTTGATGGTATCCTTGTATCTAATGCAAGGGCGACCAATAGGGCGTTTGCCTGAAGACAGTTCACCAAAAAATTCCAGCTTGGGGATTCTCCTCATCCATCCTCCGCACATGACCGATCCACCTTAAGCGGAGGCTCCTAATGATTGTTATGGGGTTGGTTGAGTGAGTGATCATCAGTGACTTAGTCCTCCCAAGAGACACCAACAATCTTTCTCAAACAGTGCATGTGAAAAGAGTTCAGATGACACTCCTGTAATAATAACAGGTCATTCTAATGTGTTTGAAATATCAGATATTGAGATATTATTATTGTTATAACTTTTGTGGTGTTTTTAAGTTTGTTTTAATAGATTATATAATGTTTTTTTTATTTGTATATTTTCAGCTGCCTCTCTCAATTTCAACTGTTCTATACATAACATTGGCATCAAGATTAAACCATTTGGTAACAAATGCTACACTTGCCTCTGTGCGGTAAGTATTGGAACAATTATATTTTTTAGTAAAATTACATTTTTGAAATGAGTTCCTAATTTAGGAGTTGTTGTGGACAGGTTTTTATGACCTATCCTCACCCCTGCCAATGATGTCTCTGAAGCCTTATTCACAATGGACTTATTTCAGTGAAACTAATAGACTCACCAGTTAGTTTAACTAGAAAAATTTCTGTGGACAGCCTAGGAAATCTCACTCCGTAAAAGTAACCTTGGCTATTGGTTAGTTTTCCAGTGAAATGTGTCCAGTAAAACTTACCATGCTAGTTTAACCGGCCTTGAAAGTCCAATGCAAACAGTGCAACTATCGTAAGATTCCAGAGCCATATTACAGAATGGCGGCCGTTTTTTGTCTCTTGGGTAATTTCTCGTGATTTGTGACCTTGAGTAACATGTCAAAATGGTTTATTTTACAAGTTTTATCATAACTTGCTAAAACTAACCATGCCATGGACTTGGTAAAATATTCTCTTTTTTAAATCAAGTCATTGGCGGCTTTAGTTTACTAAGTTGTGAATAAGTAGGTGATATGGAAAAGAAAGACAATGCCAAGTCTTAATATTGTTTACCGGAATTTGGATAGCCATAAATTTTCACAATTAGCAGTATTTTAAGTGAGTAATATTTTATAGTATTTGATTTTAATTTCCTGTTTTTAGGACATTGGTCGTTGGGACTGTAGAATGCAAATGTGCCCAGCACTTGATTGTCCACTAAGGGAGCAGATTCAAGATCCGGGTGATTGCTGCCCACATTGCGATGGTAAGTCATACAAGCTTTCACTAGATTGGACTTGGCTAAAATACTTCTGTATGATGCAGTAAGTCTGAGGACTTCTTAACCATGGGATCCTTGTTGTGGAGATTGGGCATTACACAGGAGACAATCACCACTCCTTTTCAAAGGGTGTAATTTTTTACTTAACCTTCATATGAGCCATTGTCCATGTAGAATCAACAGAACACCTCATCTGAAAGTTGCTTCATTATCAATTTGAATTTAAACCCTCCAGCTTAAACACAAATAAAGTTTAATTAATTAATTTTAAAATGGGAACCAAATGGGAACCAAAGAGTATCCATGTTTCAGCACTATCACAAGTATAGCCAGCTGAACTAAATGCCACTCTCTGCATACTATGCTGCCCAAAATAGGAAGAAGGTATTATATCCAAAATCCTATTTTTGAGATATTGAGCAAAACGCTTTATTGTTTATATATACTCTGTTTGAATATAATGCCTATATATCACATTAATTTCATATTTCTGGGCATTTTTTGGGATATATGATCAGTTCACATGATAGATTACATCAATAGGATAACCTTGAAACAAAAACCTCAAAATCTCAAAAAGTGGATATAATGCCTTTTTTCAATTCATAGCAATATGGGTCTAATATCCGAGTGGGTAAAGCTTCAGTGACATAACAACAGCTATTTGTCTGTGTGTCCTTTTAGTATGAAGTACAAAATACAGATAGTGTCAATTAAACTGGTAGTAGTGTTTGGTGCTGAATTTTGAATAACATTGATCCTGGTTCAAATCCCTCACTGATATTGTCTTTCAGCTTGATGGTAGAATGGTCTTCTTGTCTTTCATCTGGAGGGTAGAAATGCAAGTTGATAGCACACTGACTTTAGATTACCCTGTGTGCAAGATTGGTTATATGCATGTTAGAATGAAAAGTCAGGTACTCACTGCGTTGTGCGACGGTCCTACGACGGTCGCACGACTAAACCGTCGCTCCCTGTGTGTATGGTTTCCAGACGTGATGACAGTCTTCTACTCGTCGGCCAACGGTTTTTTTAGTGATTTCCCTGTTGAATAACTAAAAAAAACGAGTAGAAAACTGCCATCGTATCTGGCAACCACACACAGGGAGCGACGCTTTAGTCGTGCGACCGTCGCACGATGCTGTGAGTGCCCAATTTTAGAGAAAACAATACACTTTTTAGTAAAGAGAAAGGAATTCTCAGTCTGCCCAATCACCACCAGAAGGACACTAATGAATATAGGGCCACTGAACTTTGTGAATTATGGTTGATGTCATTAATATTATTTATATTTTTTGTGCTTTCAGTCTGTTATGTCGGTGACCATGATGATCCACTGGTTTACATGAATGGTGAGACATGGAAAGATCCTAGAAATATCTGTGCCACATGTACTTGTAATGTAAGTTAATTCACCTGTTTGCAAATTTTAATAGTTTAATTTGAATCGCTTCTATTTAAACATTTGGTATTGTGTGAGAATGTATAGACATGATATTAAGAAAATAGGCTGTCATTATATTATAATGGACAAGTTCAACTAATATTTAGCACAATAATTAAAAAAGTAGCCTGACATTCTTTGCAGCTGAAAAAATAATTTTTGCCGCACTTTGGGATTCTAAAAGTACACCAGAAAACATCTCTAGAGAAATACTTCCCTGAGCCCTAGTTGGGCCCTGGAATCATGCCTATTGGCATCAGTTTGCTGTTAAAATCTTGTACCTATGCAGGCCTGTCCAGCTCGTCATCAGGCCTCCTCTTTCTAGCTTCGGTTGATCTGACCCTGATATTCATACCTCAAGCTAAAATAGTCTGGTTGGATCATGCTTCACAACACAATCTCAGCGTGTAGGCTGAAGTACAGTATATTACTGTAATACACAATAATTGTGCAGTCAACTAAACGCTTTTTTCCACCTGCTAGTAGCCTAAAATTTCAAACAAGAGAGCAAACAAGATATTTTATAGGAATTAGAAAACTGTTTCTGCAAACAATTAACAGGTAGGTTAATGTCAGAACCCTCAATCATTATGAAAAAAAAAAATGAAATCCTCCATAAAAATTGCTGTAAAGTATCAGATGATAAGAAATATTTTATTTAAAGATTTTTTTATTTACTTTTTAGGCTGGTTCAATCAGTTGTGAGATGGATCAGTGCAGGCCACTGCAATGTGGTGAAGGTTTTGTTGAGTACCGTCCTGATGGGGCTTGTTGTTCCATGTGTCGAGGTAAAGTAGTTCAAATTATTTTTTTACTGTTAGATTTAAACATAAATTAATGTTTGCATTATATAGTTGTCATCTGTTTTGATGGGTTTCTCCTAATTGTTTAAATGTATTATATTTTATGAATCTCCCCAGATATCTAATTATTTGCTGATATAAAGTAAATATCAGTTATTAAGTAATTTTGTTGTTTTTATTTCAGCAACTGAGACTCCATGTAATTTTGATGGCATGCTATATCAGGTACAGTAGGGTTCTTTGTTATCAAATTTCACATTTTTCCAAATATATAAAAGTCTATATCTTCTACCATTATGTCTAGTCTATCTGTATATCATTTAATCCACATTCATTTCTTTCATCCATCAGTTACCACTATCCATCCACTATCCATTAATCTGCCTATTCATTAATCTATTCTTCCTTCCATCCATTTCAGCATACATTCATTACTACATCAATCATAACACTAAAATGCTTTAATAGTTTAAAAAATGTAATTCCTTTTCTAAGCCTTATGGATCATAGCTGTACTGTTATTATTAATCTATATATGAGGCAAGGCATGGCAAAACCAACAAGTTGTCGCATAGGAAGTTACTGAGAAATAAGCAAATAAACAACAGAAAATATAAACAAATACAAGGGAAATTTGTGTATATTTTGTCCAATAACTTCAGTTGTAGATGTTCGATTCGATATTTAAATTCATTGTAAATTCATTGTAAAGCTTGCAACTCAATTATGAATTTTCGTACAACTTGGTGGTTTTGCCGTGTCATGCCTAATATATTATCCAATAATTTATCAATTATTATATATTTATTATTAATCTATCAATAAATAAGTCAATAAATTTTGAATATTGCTCTTTCTAGCCTGGTGAACAGTGGAAGCGTGATGAGTGTACTTCATGTATGTGCAACGAAGGACAGACTCGCTGTGTTCGTACTAAATGCCGTCAGCTGAGATGTGCAACGGTAAGTAAAGTCATGCTTAATATAAGGATAAACATGTGTGTAGGCATTTATAGCCTGGGCTATTCAATTTTATTTTAAGGGGATGTCTGATTGAGAAGATTTTGGCATAATGTCAATTTATGCAGGTAAGTATCCTATTCATAGACTAGCCAAATCAAGGTTGATTTGTATCATGTTTTAATGTTCACATGCAACAATAGTTTTTTCCAATTAGTGCTAGATGATATGTACTAAAATTTATGCAAGTCGTATGGCCAAGCTGTAAAGCGGATTAGTGTGAACCATAGCAAAAACAGCACGGGTTCGAGGCGCACAATGGTTCTGGTGGTATAACAAGTCTTCTCAGATACGGACTAAAAACCATAGGCCCAGTGTATACAATGGTTAGTGTGCACTTAGAAGAACCCAGTGCATCTTTCGAGATGAGTAGGGGGTTACCCCGGTGTACTGGCCATGCAACATATCCTGTCGTGGACAACAGAAGTAGTGCCTATCGGCAGCAGAACACGACGTGACCCTTAGGGGAGGAGAGTATCATTGAATGCATTAACATCATGTCCACAGCGCCGATGGCAAGTTGTGGCTAGTGACTTAATAGGTGCTTTATAAATGTCAATGAATTATTATTATTATTACTAATATAGATGGATATTAAAAGTGTTTTTTTGTTTTGTTTTCCAGGATGAGATTTTGTTCTTAGCACCTGGGGAATGCTGTCCAATGTGTATGACAAGTAGGTGCCACTTCCTTGTTTTTCAGTTTATCTCTTTTTGAACTTACAAGTCACAATGTATGCTACAATATTGCCCTGAAAATATTGCTGTGGCAGTGTAAACACTGCAGTACTATTATGATATTTGTCCCTGTGGAGTACCATCATTCAAACCAGAGGTTGTGAACACTGCTTCATTGATAATGTGAACTTGAGATCAAATTCCCTAATCTTGAACATTACAATATGATACTTGGGACATTAAAAAAAAAGTTTTATGCCATTCAAACACCATCTACCTAATTTATTGTAGTGAAAGGTCCATCTTGTAGCATATGTGCATAATATACCTTAGTTTTATAGTATTTTTATTACCCAATTATTGATACTTTGATAGTATAATTTTCTTAATGCAAAAATGATTTTCATAAAATATAATATTTCATTCATTCATTCATTTATTCTTTTATTTTGGAAAAGGGACATTTCCATAGTAAGAAATACAAATATACAAAGGATACTTAATAAATGTATAATAAAATCATCAACTATCTCAGATAACTGTTCCATATTGCGAACAATGTAGAGTTTCTTAGAATTTCACTATAAACAGTAGATACTAAGGCATTGGAATTGGCAGATAATCTGCACATAAAACCATGTATTGTCCTCCTTAGAAATTCATAAAAAGATGGAATCATATTTTCTACAAACATTGCACTCACACTACAACATTGTGACTTGTTTAACAACATTCTCAAAGCATTATTGTAGCAGACCTGAAGAGAACGTAGTGTACTCAAATTGAATTTAGACCATAATATAGCACAGTACATATTCACACAATACGTCCTAAACAAGAATGCTTAACATCAATTATACAAAAACTGGATATTAAAAAATAAAATGTAGATGGTGGATGATGGTTATTTATATAAAGGTATTCTGGAAAATGATCTACAGTATTTTGCTATTATTTTTAACATATATTTTATTTTGTTTGCATGTTAGGGCCAGGAACCTGTGTTGCCTTTGGTGACCCTCATTACAGAACCTTTGACAACAAAATGATCCACTTCCAAGGAAACTGTCGGTACATCATGGCGATGGATTGTGAGAATGAAGACTTTGTGTAAGTAGAATAAATAAGTTATCTGAACTTACCTTATAAATAGTGGAATATTCCAACCCACTGCTCTACATGGGAATGTGGACATGCGTGGTGTAAAATTTAAACAAAAAGCCTTTGCTTGTATCATAGAGTTACTGTATTAAATTTCAATTATTGTTAGTCTTTATTAAGTCATAATTTTTTTTTTTTGACTTTTCCATTCGAGATAAACACTTTTATTATACTTTGAAATATTTTTCCTAGTGTTGAGGTGAAGAACGACAACAGAGGGCAAAACGGAGTGTCATGGACTGATGAGGTTACAGTGATCATTGGAAGTCATGAGGTAGAACTAGGTCAAGGAGGAATTGTGAAGGTTAGTCATAAATTTAACATTATTATTATACTACTTTTTAAAATTTGTTCTAATTAATTTTTTTAAACAAGACCAAAATTCTATTAAGATTTGCCCTTTCTCCAACTAAACCACCAACATACTGACTGTCTTACCATTACAATTAAATTATCAAATATAAAATTAAAGGAACATTCATCCCATAATCAACCAAAATTAAATTTCTTTGGAAATCTACATGTTTATTATTTCTAAAATAATAAACATGTTTAGTTACCTGTGTACTTAATTTACTTTAATTTTATTCTTGAGAAGAAAAAAGCTAATATTTTTAACTCTTTCAGGATAATTCATCTGCTTTATATTTTTTTCGTTCCACCCAAAAAACAAACCGACCCAATCAACCGATAGAGTGAAGTATAGAGATCTAAAATTATTGTGTGCTGCAATAACAGTAACAGTAAAAAATGAGACAATTTAATCAACCATGGTTATTTTGTATTCTTTTGTAGAATAATATTACTGTATACAGCATTTGTTTATTTTTTCAGGTGGATGGATTCAATGTGATGTTACCACATCTTGTGGCTCCTCATTTTTCTGTTGAAGTCCAAGGAAATAATTTCTTCTTGACTACAAACATTGGGTTAAAGGTATAAATCCATAGATGTATTATTTTAATGGCTAGATAGTGAACTTCCATAGAATACATGGCCCCAAAGTGCAATTCCATGGAAGCACCTACTATTGAAAACATGTCCAGAATCCAACCAATCGCATTATGTTTTAACGTTGTTGCTACGGCGAAATCACGCCCTCAGTGTTTCATAGAAGTTTCTGATTTATCAATAAATGGAAGTAAATTTAATTCAAATATAAAGACAATTGACAACGAAAAAATATCTAGCATACATAAATAATTTTTATGACAAAAGAGTGTTAAAAATACAATAATTATAAAATAATTATTATTTAACTCAAACTTTTGTGACAAAAGACTGACTATCAATAGTAGGCGCCTACATGGAAATGCAACTCTACAGTGTTATGTTCACTATCTAGCCGTAACTAATAAATCTATGTATAAATCATAGTTTTATTGAGATGTGTAATATTATTACCATACTTATCATAGCTGGTTCGTTTGTTACTGCTCACAAATGTTTGCAGCCATGCCTCAAAAGATCTTACTTTACGATGGCCCCCAATTGTGATTTTTTCCTTTGATTTTTTTTTATATCACTATTACATGTTTCTTATAGGTATTGTGGGATGGTCAGAGCTACCTTGAGGTCAGTGTTCCGGGGTCATATGCAAAGAAGATGTGTGGTCTCTGTGGTAATTTTAATGGCTACCATCAGGATGACCTTAAGTTGAGGTCAGGGCAGATTTCAAGCTCAGTTGCAGAGTTTGGCAACAGCTGGAAGGTACCATTGTTTACATTGGTTATTTTTTTGTATTTATTTGAAGTATCTTAAACAAGCATTTCTAATTTCTAATTATAAAATTAAAAGTTTTCAGATAAAGTTTACTTATGTTTGTAAAATAATATAGAAATAATAAAGATGGATGTTGTACTGTGTATGGTATTTAATGTGACATACTAATCTAAATGTTACCTTTTATATTGTGTGTCACATCCAACAGCGAGATTTCTCACCACTTACAGGATGAGATCTATGTCATGCTTTCCTAAGTCTCATTATGAGACTTACCCTTTGAAAAAAATAACTGTTAACATGGTAGATAATGGTAGTGACAAGGTAGATAAAGGTAGTTAACAGGGTTAACCCTAATATCAAGGGATACTACCAAGGATATCGTCAGCAATGCTCTACAAGTATATACAAAAATACAGCCATTATTTAGAAATAAATCCTTAAGGCATTAATAACATCAACAGACAGGGTAACTATATACTACCTTACTACGTAGTTCTCTGTGGTGCTAGGTAGATCTCCCTAGTAATTTAACATGGTAGATCTACCTAGTAAATGGATGTTGTTTTTTTCAAAGGGTAGGGATTGCCATTGTCATATTACTTCATGGGAAGAAACCTGTTCAGCCAGGTTCGAACCCAGGACCTCAGGATTAGAAGGCAAGCATGTTAACCACCAAGCTACAGTGCCACTCAACTTTTGAATTATAGTAACTCATGGCACTTTAAACAATAAACAGTTGGAAAGACTATAATAAAATAATACAGTAATTTGCTGTTACAGCATCTTGAAACTGTTTTGTGCTAAATTATTAGTTCAAGGGCCAGTACAGCAGAAATATTTTCAAGTAATACCGAATTTTATTATTATTTTATTATATTTTTACCACCCTTTTATTGTTTGCAGTATCAAAAGTACCAATAGTAAATTGGATTTGTGTAATTGGTAACATCATAGTTTAAGTAACACTTCGTGCATTATCTATTTTCCATTATATTTTATTTGAATTGAATTTTTTTATTTTGGTACTCGTTGAACCTATCATTTGAATAAAATTGAGATTATTGATTACAAATTTGTAGTATTTTTATTGCCATAACATTTGCCTAAAAATGTTTAGTTTACATAACAAAACAAAATAATTTAATGTTATGTTTTTTACAGACGGAAGATTACAACAATGGTAATTGTGAAGTTGAGGATATTGACCCCTGTGCCACTGCATCATACATGGCAAGAAAGATGTCCAATGCTAAATGCAGTATTCTCAAGTCGCCTCGCTTTTCCAAGTGCCATGTTGCCATCCCTCCTGAGGACTACTTTGCATCTTGCGTGTACGACCTGTGCGCATGCGGGTCGGGTGACACATGCTTATGTGATGCGTTGTCAGCTTACGCTGCTGAGTGCAGACAGATTGGAATCAATCTAAATTGGAGAACTTCTTCACTTTGTGGTAGGTTTACTTAATTATATATATCTATAAATTGGTTATGATTGTTTTAGACATTTTTTTATGTGTTTTATTGTATACTTTATGATAATATATGTATTGGCTACATAAAGTTAAATAACATTGTTGAAATGTAACAAAACAAAAAGATTGTGGTTTGCCTTATCAATTTTTGCCATTTATGCCAATTTTTCTTGAATTTGTACATATTGTAATTATTGCCCTCCTCAGGAGCAAAGCTCAGGGGAAGATATTGTTTTTTACCCTGTTTTTTGCGGTGGCTGCTCCTTCTGCTGCTGCTGCAGTCGTGAAGTTGCCGTGTTAGAAGTTTGTTACCATAGTAACTAAAACTCTATAACTGCAAGTGGCATTTAGCTCAGGTGGTTTAGCTGGTGGAAATCACTGTGCTGTGCGCTGAACCATGACTCATTGTTCTATGGTTCAGTACAAGACCATGCCACCCTCTTTTTGTTTCGGCTGGAGTGTCGAAATACAAGTTACCAGTACACCGTCTTTCGGATGAGACATTAAGATGTTGGTCCCATGTACAACATGGCTAATGTGGGCGTTAAAAAATGCAGTACACTCTTCGAAAAAGAGTAGGGGGATTGTCTCCCCGTGTACTACTTAATCACCACCAGAAGGACCCCACTGGAAATAAGTCCACTTCGGACTTTCGTGGGTTATCATTGGTGTTCTACAACACTGAATGAATCAAATATAAATCAAATAAAAACCTTTGCAGACTGCAAACTTATAACAAGGAGACTGCCTCTATTGATTTTGATTCTTTTATGATCGTTATTTTGGCACTTTCTAGAAGTCATGGCCAATTTTCTTTTTCGTCACTTCTTTTAATGATTAGGAACTGATAGTAACAGATTTTTGTGTAAATATAGTTTTTATAATTATTTGGTTCTGGAAAAGTATGGAATTACTTTTTACTCTAAGTATATGAACCCTGATAGTAATCAACACAGTGAGGAGACGACTATGCTTTTACAGAGCAGTGTAAAGGAATATTTCTATTTTTTTTATTATTGCATCCCCCTTAACAATAATCTTATTTCATTCACAGCCATCAACTGTCCAGAGGATCGTGGCTTTGTCTTTGATGAATGTGGCCCAGCCTGTCCTAAGACATGTGCCAACAAGGACCTACCAATATCCGCTATCAATGACCGGTGCCTGCGGCCATGCGTTCCTGGCTGTAACTGTCCAGCCGGACTGGTCTTGCACAGAGGTAGATGTATAAAGGCCACAGCTTGTCCAACATTTCAAGGAAATGCAACAATTGTTGAACAACCTCAGGGAATTAATTTAAATAATGGATGATGGCAGAAATAAATTGCCTATTTTAATATATAGACTGCCTTCCTGTTGTATTACATTAGGAAAATGCTATGCAATACACCAGTATATTTTGTAAAGTGTACAAAAATCATTTTTTAGTATTTTAAAATTTTGTTTTCGTTTTTTTTATTATTAGGAATTGACTAGGATAGGATTAGTTATTATATCACTTGCTCAGCATCTTCCAAATTTTTAATGAACGTCACTTATCAGAAGGACAAAAAAAAATTTTATATTGCGAAAGCCTGACTGACCCACAATTTTTTCACAAAAATCAGGGTCTGCATTTTTTATTTAAATTTTCAGATTACCTAATTTCTTTGAATTAAGCCAAAATTATTCTGAAAATGTTAAGAAAAACAGTTATCCCAAAATTTAATTATAGGAAGTAAAAAACTTGAAATAAACATCAGGTGGCTACAAAAAAAAATCAGACTGACCAAAATTTTTGAAAAAAGGAGCACTCGAGCTGGGCTTTCCCCCTCCCCTTTTGACAAAACCAATTCTTTTGCACCTTTTGGGCTGCTAAAGGTATCCCAGAACACATTTTTAGAGACCCCTCTTTCTAGCATCGCTGGATCCACCCTTGGCAAATGTTGTGCTTGGAAAACATCAATATTTTTTAGGCTTGATGATGCTGTACTACAGTATATAATAATTACTTTAAACCCATTTTTGCAATCTGTGGCTTTTCAGACAAAATGCAATGTTAAAATATTTTGCAATTTGATGTTTTGTTAACTGGAATACATTATTACTATGGACTTACAACTGAAGAAAATACTGTATAGTAACTTAAACTGTTTATGTTGGAAACTCAAATAAACAGAAAAGTATATTTGTTGTAAATTAATAGGCATACATATCAATATACACTTTTGTTTTATAAAACAATAGAAGCAGTACACACCTAGTGATATATTTTATTGTTTTATGGGAAGATAAATGCTTTCCAATCACAAACATTCAGTTATTGCAGCCAAAAATATTGTGAAAATTTAAGTTGAAAAATTATTTATAAAATTGTAAAAGAGCAGACATACAGAGCAGCCCAAATGGAGAAGTCGGCAGACCTCTTGGTGGAGAGGCAATAAAGAAGAAGAGAATCATGAAAAATGAAGGATTTACAGCATGTGTAGGAAATTTTATATACCATGAGATTTCATAAGTTCCTAATTACTTTATTGTTGATATTCTATCTTTATGATATCAAAACTAGCATCAGTATACCGTACACATGCAAGCATAGATGGTGCAAGTAAGCAATTTTTGATGTGCTCATAAAAATAGTTTAATTTGAGGGAACACTAACTTAATGAAATTGATTGGAAATAAGGAAACTAAGACCATTTGACAATGTTAGAGATTAAGTAATAACATTGCATAGAACAAGTAATTTAGGTTTTTGTATGCTTGTTCGAATTAGAAGCCCACTCATTTAAATGGAATGCTTAAGAATATTTATATTTACCTGGGCCATTTTTCAAGGAGGTCCTTTTTCAGAGGATGTGGTTATTTTTTTATTGTCACAAATAGATAGATAGGTCTTTAATTAAACTTGTTGGAATTTTAACAAGAATTAAAAAAAAAAAATAATAAAAATGTCACTGTCTGTGTGTGCTGATCGTCTTTCTATGGCCGAACATGGGTGACCGGGTTGGATTAGGATTTATTTTATCTAAAAATAATAACTTTATCTTAACCCTCTTGAAAATCGCAGGCATAGGATAGGGCTCTGGTTAAAAGCATGTATCTTCCACAGGTTTGTGGTCCGGTATGGTTTAAGTTAGGGGAGGCGCGATTCTGCCTGACAAACCCTGATGGACATTCATTTAAACT
This sequence comes from Nesometra sesokonis, assembly GCA_025631205.1. Lineage (NCBI taxonomy): Eukaryota > Metazoa > Echinodermata > Crinoidea > Comatulida > Antedonidae > Nesometra > Nesometra sesokonis. Next base: position 15,009 of record JAOTQE010053172.1, read on the forward strand.
TTATACATTTAAACTTTGCATTTATGTTTGTTTATAGTTCGTGAAGTATAAAGAATATATATCTTCCTTGTACATCAGTTTTTCAATATTGTATTAAGCCATTTTGAAATGGAAATATAACAGTTTTGTTTAGTGGGTTTTATACATAGTTTATAGCTTTTTTGTACTATTTTTAAGCAAATGTTAAGCATATTAATCATGTTACGGAAACAAAATATCCATGCTGCAGAAGAAGTATTTTAGCATTTTTTATAAAAAAAAAAAACACTTTAGTTTTATGCATTATAAAGTATGTTTTGTTATTAGAATTAGGCTATTTTTAATATTGAATGAAACAACTTTCTAAGCTAATTTATTTTTATATATACTATGACTGTTCACATGTTGTTGATATTTATTTTAGATAATTAAACATAATTTTTATAGTTACTACCTTTGAAAATGGTGCTATTTAAATCTAGTCTTTCAAAATTCCAAAGTACTAATGTATTTTTTACTTTTATAATAACTGCTAATCTTTCTTAAATAAGACATGGTTGGGCAAGTAGCGTTTTTCAAGCTTACCTTAATAACTGGTAATCTTTCTTGAATAAGACATGGTTGGGCACGTAGTGTTTTTCAAGCTTACCTAATAACTGGTAATCTTTCTTAAATGAGACATGGTTGGGCAAGTAGTGTTTTTCAAGCTTACCTAATAACAACTGGTAATCTTTCTTAAATGAGACATGGTTGGGCAAGTAGTGTTTTTCAAGCTTACCTAATAACTGGTAATCTTTCTTAAATGAGACATGGTTGGGCAAGTAGTGTTTTTCAA
>JAOTQE010053183.1:0-20541 GCA_025631205.1 Nesometra sesokonis
TTTTTAATGCATAAGAATAGGGACACCGCGATATTAGGAACCAAAATGGCGTTCAAATTTAAGTTGTCGCAACTCTAACTATGGCTCTGGGCGGAAGTAGTCACAGGTGCATTTGTTGGGAAAAGTTTGTTACCATGATAACTAAAATTCTAGAAACCTAATTGGTTTCAAATTTTCAGACTACAAGATTACATGGGCGTCGATTTGTGGGGGACAGGGGGACACGTCCCCCCACTTTTCAATGTGGGGGATATGATATCAATTGGCCCCCAGTTTTTGTAAATGTATAAAAAATTGTAAAATTTGAAAAAGGCGATAAGCCTTTCATCTTGTTACCAAAAATTTTGTATAATTGACCCTAAAAATAGAAAAATAGACATACAAATGGATAAATGAGGTTTTTTTTTGTTTTGTTTTGTTTTTTTTTGCTTGTCAAAGCCAAACCAGAAACCACGCCCACCAGACCCTCCTCGTTGCCCGCTGCAGCTTCTTGTCTTTGTCCTCCCCCCCCCCACTTTTCAACTAAAATCGATTGCTTCCATCATGGTAGTTTCAGAAAAGCCATGATACGGCCCTGGCCAATTTTTTTTTGTCATTTTGTTTTATGTTTAGTGGTTAGAGGTAGTCCATGAGGTTAAATTAGTGTTTCAAATACAGTACTGTAATTAATGTTGGTAGCAATTAGTAAAATTAAAGAAAAAAAGATTTAATTTTTTAGTAAAAGGGGTTTTGATAGGTTCTGGAAAAGCAGGAATTCTATTTTTACTATCAAAGTATATAAACCCTGATCAAGGGAAATTTGAGTGTAGGGGAGGGGAATATTCAATACCCCGTTGAGCCGTGATACATGCAAAAAGTCACATTTTTGCAAACAAACCGTGCATGTCCAAACATTTTACCCTCAAGTGCAAACACCGGGCATTTGTGCAAACATTTTAAACTCAAATGTGCAAGTAACAAAAAGTGCATCACCCACTAATGTGCAAACATCTTGCCAGGAAATGTAAAAACGATTAATTTTGACAGTATGTGCAAAAACAAATCCCACAAATGTGCAAATCATTTTCTTATTAAAAAATAATGCAGATTACTGCTTTGCTTAAGATAGTTATCGGCGTTAATGTAAACCACAGTGACAGATGGATGCTAAGTGGTAGGCCTACTGTACACTGTAAGAAGACAATTATACCTAAATTTCATTATAGCACAGTTTTTTTATACATTTACATATTTGACAGAAGAGTGTCTCAGACACTAGTGCCAGATATTTTTTCCATATTATCCTTGATTGATGCACGTCATACAGGTTCATCATGTGCTCTACTCACGACAACTGACAAGTGATGTAATGTGGGTTACCGGAACGTGTGTTTTGGAGGCTATGTTTTCAATTTAAACTTATATGAAAATTAATCGGGTTATGACCTTGAAAGTTGGTCAACATAATACCACCATAATGTCATTTCAGGGTTTAAAGTTTGAAACAAAAAGATAAGATCTTAGGATAGTGGAGCAATGCATCATCAAAGTACGAGCAATTTTTTATGCCCACCCGATATACTATATTTCCAATTATGTACATAGTTTCTTTTAAATTATTAAATTGTTCTTAATTTTGTTTCATCATGTACTTTCTTTAGTCGTCTGTACCAACTGGTTAAGCTCTACCTTTATGCACCATCATCTGGACTTTATTCCTGTCCATTGGCAATGACTGACGGAGCAGCTAAATTCTTTCAGGTAAATATAAAATCATTTTTCTATGCTCTTCAATGTTTGATTTAATTCCAGTGAACTTCCTGTCAGATGGATTCCCAGTTATTGTGGGAACAGTTGGAGCAGTGGTAGTGATTCAGAGTGTTTCGAGAGCTCAGAGTTCAAGACTCACAATTACTAGCTTTGCTTGTGCACTTGGGCAATGCACTTTACTCAGATTGCTTTATTCTACCCAGCTGTAAAATGGGTACTGACAAATTGCTGGGAAGTACCCTTTGATGCATTAGCATCCCATCCAGGGAGTGTACAGTTGCGCGGGTCTGGAAAAAGTGTCCGCTTACAGGAGGTGTTCACTTACGAGAATTTTGACTGATAGAGGGACAAAGTTGTGAAAATATGTATACGTTGTTTTGTCTCGCATTTTCCAGCCTTTTCAACACAAATGGCCTCTCAAATTTCTAGACACCACATTCTATATTGTAATTTTTTTTTAAAGATTGGTTAAGTAATATAGGCTAGTAGACCTACTAATATACCCACCACTAATTGCAAAAGAAACGATTCCAAGTTTATATAAACAAAAATACAGTGTAATATAACATACTAAAAATCACAGAAAATCGGAAAAGCCTTGTTTGAGGGCGTTTTCAAAATGGCCGCCTTTTGATTTGAATTCTTATATCTCGGTAACCACTAGTTGTAGAAACTTGGTTTTAGTCTTAAATGTTTCACAACATGCATTTTCCTATTTGTTGTACAGAAGAGGTTGTCCACAAATGACCGGAAATGCTATTTCTGGCACTTTGACCTTAGATTATCATATCTCTGTAACTATTGGTCGAATTGATTCCATTTTGGTTACAAATTGATTAGGACAAGCAAGTTCATATTTGCTTTAATCAGAACTATTTTAAAATAATGATGGAAAATGTACTTTCTGACCTTTGACATTTCATATTTTAAACCGGGTGCTGCTGTGTGCGCCAGTGACGAGTATACTTGTAAAAAACAGTGTACCTTTATAACGTTTCTCACGACACATGCTTACATCATAAACTTACAGCCTCTTCATGGGTAATTTAGGGAAGATACACCTAGACGATAATGTTGAAATAACTTCCGTTTGTTTGTTGTGTTTTATTGCAGTCAGTTTAAAAGATTTCAAAGTGTGGTGGCACCTTAATGCAGGCGAGTAAACTCGTCAGTGATAACAATCGTATTTTCAATGCAGGCGAGTAAACTCGCCACTGGCGTAGGCAAGAACATTTCTTTCCCAGTGCCAACGACGAGTATACTTGTCACCTAATATTTTCCCGCCAAAATATTAGAGACTATTTTTATAAAAAGCGACTAAATAAAACCTTTGTACATATAAACCTGTTCTGGCACACGGGAATGAACAAAAGGGGTCTGGCAGTCAACGTGTTAACCAGGAGAGCAGATTTCAAAACTGCTGTTGTTTTTGCTATGATTCATGTGACAAAGTATTCATATGCAAACATTTATACAAGATAACATATCAGGTATAGAATGATTGATAGATATAACCTGCTTTACATGGTCCTGTTGTTAAAGTCCTTAATCAACTTCATTTGAGTGGCACAATGGCTAGATGCCTTCCATTCTCAAGCTTCTGGTTCGAACTTTGCAGGTCCAGGTGATTTCTGCTTTTGAAACTACAGTCAACTCCTCAAGATTCTACCATTCGGTCGGTAAAACAAATTTCAAGCTAAACCAAGGCTAATAAAAACCCTAAAATAAAAACCCTAAAATAAAAACCCTAAAATAAAAACCCTAAAATAAAAACCCTAAAATAAAGACCCTAAAATAAAAACCCTAAAATAAAAACCCTAAAATCATGATAGCACATGTAAATTAGGGTAACCTTCACTCTCTAAACCGGACTTTTGTGTTCTTTGTGGTTGGTTTTGGGAGAGTTTGGAGAGTTTTAGATAGCAAAAACAACAGTACAGTTTTGAAGCCCACTCTCCTTGTTCTGCGGTAGAACAAGGTTTAACGATAATTGTGATAAACCGTGACTCAGTGTAAAAAAATGGTTTGCGTGCACCCTAAAAAGCACTGTATCTTTTGAAATAACTTACCCTGGTGTAGTATTCCTCTTGACATGTTTAATGAACAAGATGGGGTAGCGCTATACTGCAGGACCTGATCGAGGCGGATTGCTTTAAAACAAACTGGTGGTCTAACTTACAGAATAAAGCCGGCTTTAACACATAGATGGTCTTAAGAAAGTCACCTCAGTTAGACCATTGCTATAAAACAGTCTTTCCTAAGACCGTGTTTTGTGTTGAATCTCGAACAAAAACTCCACAATAACGGTAATTGAGGGTGCTATTTTAGGTAATTTTTTGTGCCACATCATGTTTGATTTTTCACAACAATTTTATGTGGGTTTTAATTTCATAATAGGATGTATGTTTAAACATTTGTATAGATAATTTATTAAAACAGGCATTTCAAGGTAAAATAATGCTGGCGCCACATTGTAAGTGATTGTAAGACCATTTATAGCCTCCTTCAAGCAGGCTTTAATATTTAAGACCGCTAACTGCTCAGACCGCGGTATGGTCCACAATTGAAGACCATGCGTGACGTCACGATTATAGACGGTCTTAAGGGTAAGACTTTCTAATGACCGCTTATAGCAATCTGCCCCTGACCTATAAAGGATGAGCTAGTCAATCAAGGAATGTGAAACAGTCTGCTGCTACCTTACATAAGTTTTAAAAAGCTAATTTACTGGTTCTGTTAATTTATTTTAATATATCATAGTAATGACTTCAAATATGTAAAAAAAAATAATGATTTCATGATATTTTCAAATGGAGAAAACTGAACTTTTCGTATGCTAAAAATATGTATTCTTTATGCTTCTGTACTTGCATTCATCTAGTAGAAGTTAAAACCAAATAAAAATTTATAGTGTTTCTATTTTTTCAGATGCATCCAGACCTCTCAATGAAAGAGAGAGCATTTTCCAGACTAATCTCACGTGACCCAAAAGACTTTTGGACATCTGGCCAATGGATGACAGAGAAGCGTGGTGGTTCTGATGTGGGTAGGTGTTTTTGTAATTATGGGTGCATATCCTGAGAGATGCGATGAGGGAAGGGAGACATGTTATGGATTAAATTACTGTTGAACTATGTCCAGAAGACATGGAATAGTGCTGCTTCTCAGAGCTCATCCGTGTCAGTTATCATAAGATTAAGCCAGGCACTAACTGCGTCTTACAACGGTCGTACAATGGTTGTATGACTAAACCATTGCTCCCTGTGTGTGTGGTTTCCAGACGCGGTGACGGCCTTCTACTCGTCGGCCGATGGTTTTTTTTGTGATTTTCCTGTTGAATCACTAAACAAACCATCGGCCGATGAGCAGACTATCATCGCTTCTGAAAACCACACACACTGGGAACGATGGATCGTGCAACCGTCGTACGGTATGCAGATTCTCTTTGTGCATTTTGTTTGAGCTCTTTTTGTTTTGTATTCGAAGTGATATAATGACATAAACATGGCAGATCAGTATTATATTTATGAATTTGAATACAAAATAGTGAAATCTATAATTTTTTATTTTTTTTTGTGGAGAACTCAGAGTTTTGGAAGGAGTGGACCTTTAATTAAAACTGAAAAATAAATTTGGCACAGAGTCTATTTAGACAAGTGTGGAAAAATAATATTAGTAAATTTACAAATTAATATTTTTAGGGCTTGGTACTGAGACTATAGCAGTTCGTCAGGCTGATGGCACATACACGTTACATGGCTTCAAATGGTTCTCATCAGCGACTGATGCTGATATGACGTTAACACTTGCTAGGATTATTGATGACCATGGACAGCCAACACCGGTAGGTAAATCAGGCTATACAAAATTGATTTTGACAATAACTTGCTTGTTTTGAAGAAATATATAATCCAAACCATTCTACTCAAAATTAGAACATTAAACAAATGTTTACCCATAATTTTGCAAAATTATAATGCTAAAAATGAGCAAAAATACATTAGAAGGGTGGCAGCCTCTATATTTTTGGTATTTTTAAAACAATTAATTAAATTAAACAATTAAACAATTTTTAAATACACTAATTTCAATTCTCAAGTTATTAATTTTGATGTTGCATTAATATCAGCAAATTTCAAAATTAATGATTATGACTTTTTGGTAATTTTCGATTGACAATAAAACCTTGAAGTTTTAGTTACATCATGATGATAATGATCAAGAATAAATTGATAAAATTTAAATTATTCCTACAAAAAATAAAATACAATCAGCGTTCATACTAGAATGACAGAATAAACCATCATTATACATATCAACATTGTATGGGGGTGGAGGGTGGGGGGTGGTATAGTCTAATGTTACTGACGTAGCCGCCGGACCAGGTGTGCCGAATGAATAATGAAAAATTAAAAAACATATTTTCACAAATCAAATCAAAAGATGTCATAATAAATAAAACTAAAAAATCATTGGAGAATGTTAGTATTTTTATTGATAACTTCATTTAATTGTTTTGCAACAATTATATTTATCATCGTGATTGAATTGTTCCGATCAAAAATCTTTTCCAGTTTAAAAGTTTTTTTTATTCTTTGTGAATGATAACCCCCTTCTTTTTTAAAGTAACACTTACTGAAGCATTTATTTAAAAAAAGGCCATTAATTTACTAGTGTAATTCCCTCCCAATCTTCTGAAAACCAAAGTCCATGCTAACCCCTTTTTTAATCAATAGAAACTTATCACAAAGTGTGGAGTCGCTCTAATTTAGCCATTTGTGAGGTCTCAGCACAAATTGAGTCGCATCATAGGTGAGAACAAATTGAGATAATCATCAAAATAGGTCTGAAGTCAGATTTTTGAGAAATTTAGTTTTCATTAATTATGAGTACTATGGTACTTATATTTCATTATAATATACCAGTTTTCAAGAAGGAAAGTGTCTTTCATACAGATTTTCTGATATTTACAGTCTTTAATTATTTGTTTTTAGAGTACTTTATGGGCAATTTTCTCAAAACCATATTTCCATGAACATTTCAAATGCTCATATCTTTGGATCTACTTATCCAAGGATTGTCATTTAAAGTGTAGATTGGAGCTTATATTATGCTCTTAAATACGATACCAATAACTCAATTTTGGATTTTCCTACCATGAGACTCATTTTGTGGTGAGACCTCACATTTGGTTAAATTTACTACACTTCCTTTTGCCAATTGATTATATTTTTAGACACATTGACTAAAGTGATATTTGTTTTTTTTTTTTAAATTTATGGTCTATTTGTGGCAGAGCCAAGCGAAACGAGGCATAAGTTATTTAAGGATTATGATTATTATTATCTGTATGTTTAATAAAATAAAATTTGAAAAATTTGGCATGTCTGCATATTGTGGAAACTAGCATTGTGACTTATGTCTAATTTGGCTTTACTCTGCCACATTTACAGGAATTTTTATAATTCTTTTAAATCCATATGAGTCACAGTGGATATAAAGGATTTGAATAGGATATGTCCATTCTCTGATAGTCCAACTTTATACACGTCTCTCAATACACGTACAGTCAATGACGTGTATTTCCCTAAAGTGCTTTGTGTTGGTATTATATACTCTAAGAATTTCAATTGTCTCTTCTAGATGTTGTAATAGATCTTTTGTTTATACTGCATACCTGTCAAAATTTGTACTCTCGAAAGCAGTGGCCCGTTTCATCGTCAGCACCGAATTTTACTTTGATGAGCAAAAAAAGGGTCATTTTGCTCCGATTCCCATTATTGGGGATAGTTTAGTGCCAATTTAATACATATTTTCGTGTTTTTGTTTTTGGAGGATTTCACAGTTTCCTTGTGTACATTTTTATTTTGCTATTAAGTTTAAAAAATTGGTAGGATTTCCATGCAAAAGCGGTAGGCGGTAGAAAGGTCGAAAAAGCGGTAGCCTACCACCTAAATCGGTAGGGTTGGCAGATATGCTACTGAAATTGAACAGATTTCTTCTTATATTAACTTAGGGGTCTCGAGGACTATCTTTATTTTATGTTGAAACCAAGGATAGTGATGGAAAACTGAATGGCATTGAGATACAGAAACTCAAGAACAAGCTAGGCACAAGACAGCTGCCAACTGCTGAACTGCTTCTGGATGGAACCATTGCACATCTGGTAAGGAATGGCTCATTCAGTTATTAGTTAAACTCAAGTAGCACCTCACCTTTAGTATTTTTATTATCCAATAGCAGATTTTGGAATCCTACTTGTCTGTCTGTTTTACTGTTAAATAAATTTGTAGTTATTTTTAATTCATGTAAAATCCAACAGCATATTGCACTCTCCCAATAGGGGAGAGTGTTGCTTACCAAGCTTAAGCTTCCCTCCGCTAACCTAAAATTTGCGCCAACATTATTTGGAGTATTTTGAATTGAAAACATCTTTTACATACATCATAATGGCTGCTACATACAGACTCTAATACCCTATTCAAATTAGCACCTCATTGCGATCAGTTGTACTACCTATGGTAATATATAATTACTCTTTCTGTTGATGTTATTTGTGCCGTAAGATCAAGAAGTAATTACTTGTTTGTTATTATGCCAGCTTTAATTGATTAATCTGAAGGTTTATAAGAATAATGGCTGTATTTTTCTGCTGTGTTTGTATAGTATTGCTGACCATATTCTTGTTATTATCCCTTGATAAGTAGTTTTTTAGGGTTAACACTTTTAACTACTTATATCTACCTTTTTACTACCATTATCTACCATGTTAACTTATTTTTTTCAAAGCGTACTGTAGCAATGCAAAGTAACTTGTGGAATCTCAACCAACAGCAATTGATAATAATCAATATTTTAATTGTTACACGGTGCATTCTAGGGTAACAATTCTGATTACCACAGAATTAAATTGCAACGAATCGCAACATATTTCACAGACACTGATTGGTCAAGATAAAAACAAAAATGAGCACCTCTATCATTGTGTAGAGTCGAGCACCTGCTTTGTACAAAGTAAAAATGTGTCTGGAGAATGTATGTGAGGCGTGGCACAACAAAACCACCAAGTTTTAGGAAAATTGAAAATTCAGATATAAACCATATTATACGTTTCGCAAGCTTTACAATGAGGGGTCAATCATCAAAATCGGACATCTATAAGTTATTGGACAAAATATAGGCAAATTTCCTTTATATTTTTTATATTTCCTGTTGTTTATTTAATTATTTCTAAATAACTTCCTCTGCGGCAACTTGGTGGGTTTGCCATGACTGGCCTCATGTGATTGGGTTCGTATGGGAATATAAAAATGTTGATTACCACTGATTAACACCTATTGCCTCACAACTGATCACAATTTGATTTAGTCTGAATGGGATATAATGATCAAATCATATGCCTGTTACTTTTAGTTCCCACTTCCAGTTTTGCTTTTTAAAATAGTGTACATGCCAAGTATTTCACTGTCATAGCCCCCCTCCCCACCCTACCACCATTTTTAAATTTTCCCCGGTATATCAACAGTTTGATTAGCATTGATTACCTTAAATTACATGGTAACTGTTCACAGTTTGAAACATATCTGAATAGGGTATAAGGATCAAATCATAGCCTATTAGTTCATTTGATTTTATTTGATTTATTCAATATAGAGCATACCGGGGATAACCCTATAATCGTTAAAAATACAATTATTTCCATAGTTTCAAATTTCTATCAGATACATTAAATTCTATATTCTAAATTATATGCCAGGTGTTTCACTATCATCATGCCCTCCATCTTAGATCTTCATTATTGAACCACAATAGCATTGAATGACCTGACTTTTGGTTCTGTTAGATATCTGATCAAGGAAGGGGTGTGTCTGCCATTACCTCAATGCTGACTATATGTAGAATACACACCATTATGATGGCTGTGAGCAACATCAGAAGGTCAGTTGTAAATTGTATCATTCATATTCATTTATTTTTTATAACCATTATTGTAGGTGTCAGATGAGGGGAGGGGTGTGGCTGGTATCACACCGATGCTGACTATTACAAGGTTACATAACACCCTATCTGCTGCATCATCCATGAGAAGGTACATTGTATATTCATTCATTTTAACTCCATGTTCCATATCCATACATACAAATTAACATAAGATTATAACTAGTACTTTACAGCTTTCACCTCCCAGTGGGGTAAGGTATTTTGATATGGGAGTAATGGCCAAAAAGGTGGTTTTTGAAAAATCCAAAATGGCAGAAAAGTCATATGACATGGGGTGCCCATTTTCAAACTCGTAGGTTGGGATAAGATATGGAGTATGGAGTATGAATACCAAAATTGAGGGCGTTTTGGTATGGGAGTACTGGCCAAAAAGGTGTTTTTTGAAAAATCCAACATGGTGGCCAAGCATTTGTTTTTAACACTTTCCCTAGAACTAATAATATATTGGCAACACATAGTTTCTTGTAGTGGTAGGTACAAATGCCCTGCTCCCCATGAACTCCATCAGTAAATTTTGATAGTTTTTTTGTTTAAATATTGTTTTACTACAAACTGGATTACTGTATGTTTTATCCATTAGAATAGTTCATCTAGCAAGAGATTACTGTCTCAAGAGGGCGGCATTTGGCAAAGTGATTGTGGACCATCCTATTCATATGCAGACTCTGTCAAGACTAGAGGTTATTTATAATTTCATTTTTAGATCCGCACGAAGCGGACCTTAGGTTCTCACTCATTTCTTTTTGTTGGTGTTGCTGTTGATGGTGTTGTTATGACCTAACTTAAATTAGACTCTATTCCCAACAAAGAATTGTGATGTGATGTATCCCACTAGTAACTGATAATGGAAGAATGATTTTACAACCTGGAATCGCAGTGGAAGGGCGGACCTGGTGAGCGGTCACTCTTGTTTTAGTTTGGTGTAGATTAGATTGAATGTAGATTACTATTCAATTATGCATTTTGGAGCATTTTTGGCAGACTTGGCAAACTTTATCAACATTGGTTTCACCCCGGTGGAATAGATTTCACTTTCAACATTAGAGCCTTCAATATGGCTGAAATCCAAAAGCTTAACTAATCAATTAAAAGTATGAAAGTATTAGGCCTGGAGGCTATCAAGATGGGTGTCATCCAGCTCTGAAATTTGTTCTGTGATCTAGTTAATTATTATCGGATTTGTTATTTCTTTATTACGATTTTAAAAGTCAGGTATGGCGTATCATTATTTTGGTAAATTGCTGACATAAACATGCAAGTCCTGGATCCAGCAACAGGCAGCGCGACAAGTAGATGAAAATAACTCACAGATGTGAGATTTTCTCTGAAAAACCCCGTAAACTGTCCGTATAACATATATACTTGGAATCAGTGTCCTAAAATTGAGTGTAAAAAAATGGTGTGACAAATTTCAGAGCCTGATTACACCCATCTCGATCTTCTGGCCTATATAATACATACTCCAAGCAATGAGATACATGTCATTTTGACAGGATTCAATATTTTGACATAAATTATGTTATCAGGAAAGATGGCTCAATATGGCTGAGTGGTTAAGATATAGTAACCATAAACCATAGCAATAGGAAATGCATGAGTTCGAGGTCTGCTTGCACCTGGTTCTGGTGATGTACTAATTCTTAAGAAATACAGTATACTGTAGATGCCAGTGTATACAATACCTTGTGTGCATTTCAAAGAACCCAGTACAATTGTTTTTAGATGAATAGGGGTTACCCCAGTGGTCCACACAACCTCTTCTGTGCACAGCAGAATATAGCGCCAACTCTCGACAGCAGGACGTTACGTGAATCTCGGGGAGGACAATATACTTGAACCTGTAAACGTACAATATTTATTTTATTGCTGTCAAATTATTATTTAAGATGGAAGCAAGGACAAGTTTTCTGATGGTGATGGAGATTGGGCGTCTACTTGGTTTGGAAGATTGTGGTGAAGCCAATCAGAGTGAGATGGACTTACTAAGATTGTTAACTCCTCTAGCTAAACTGTACACCGGTAAACAGGTAAGAAAAACTATTACTGTTAAACCTCGATTTTACATAATGTAAGGGACCAGAGGGATGTAAATCCAATGGATTGTAAAATTGAGTTGTGGTCTTTTTTATAAGTTTGTTCATTACTTATTTCCTGTTTCCTATAAATATTGGTTAAGTTTTAACACATTTTTTCATGTCCAGTTATAATTCATGTTTAAAGCTCAATACTTAACATTTTTGGTGAAATTTAGGAGTATTATATGTAAAATTGAGGGTTCAGAAAATTGAGATATGTAAAATGGAGGTTCCACTGTATATTAATCTGCTAAAGTAAATAAAATATTTTATAAAAATATTAAAGTTTAGAGCCAAACATATTTATTTTTCAATCAACTACCTATTTTTAAATGGACTAAACTGCAAGAAAATATAGTTTAAATACCACACAAAAAAGATCTAGTAACTCGATAGCTCCAGTTCTAAAATGCTGTTAAAAATTAATAAACCAATTAATCAGATGAGCCTTATCAGGTGCTCTCATGCTTAAATATGTGAGGTCTCACCACAAAATGAGTCTCATGGTAGAAAAATCCAAAATTGAGTTATTGGTACCTCCCAATAGAGCATGATATAAGCTGTAATCCACATTTATTGGAAAAGTAGATCCAAAAATACCAGCATTTGAAGTTTTCATGTTTGGAAACACGGTTTTGAGAAAATTGCCCATAAAGCAATCGAAAAATAAACAAAAAAGACTATAAATCTTAGAAAATCTGCATGAAGGACACTTTCCTGTATAAAAACTCACCTAAAATGTATATTACAATGAAATATAATATAAGTACCATAGTACTCATAATTTATTAAACCTAAATTTCTCAAAAATTTGACTTCTGACCTATATAGGTGATTATCTCAATTTGATTTCACCTACGATGCGACTCATTTTCTGGCGAGACCTCACATATACAGTTGAACCTCCCTGTGCGGACACCTGCTGTAAGCGGATACCTCCCATAACGGACACTAATTCAAAGACCCGTTTATTCTCCTATCTAGTCAGTGCATTTGGCACCTCTCCTAAGTGCACACCTCCCTTAAGTGGACAAGGACACTTTTTGTCTTAAAATTCAGGTTTTTTGTTATTTTAATTTACCTCCCATAAGCAGACATCCTGGAAAATTTAGTGAATTTCTGTAAAACGAATACAAATTTGTACAAAAATTATCCTTATACTGTATCTCAAAATTAAAAAATCGTATATAATAAAGTATAGAATGCGGTGTCTAGAAATTTAAGAGACAATTTCTGTTGAAAATGCTGTGAAACTTGAGACATAAGGATACATACATAATTTTACAACTTTGGCCCTCTATCGGCCAAAATTTTTGTAAGAGTGTCCGCTTACGGGAGGTTCAATTGTATTTGTTTTGAAATTTGTTTTGAATGTTAATTTTTCATTTAAAACATTGTTCTGTTGTCGACCAATGGTTGGGCTAGTTGATATAATGCATCAAATCAAAATGAAACAAGGGTTTGAGTCCCTTTCAAACTATAGAAGTACTGTCACTGATGATTTTATTTGAATTGAAATTTGTTTAGAATTCAGTAAGTTATCCAAAAAAGAAATTAAATAATATAAAATGCAGTAATTGTGATGATGTTGATGACAATGGTGAGGGCGAGTTGAAGATATTGAAACCATTCTTAACCACACTGTTTTTTTTGTATATAGGCTGTTTCTGTGGCATCGGAGGCTTTAGAGTGTTTTGGTGGTCAGGGGTACATTGAGGATACAGGATTACCTGTGTTTTTGAGGGATGCTCAGGTATGTTGTACATTGTTGTTATTAAGTTTTAACCCTTTGAAGTAAATTCCCATACCATACATTAATTTACTGTCCAAAAACATGTGGCCCGTATCCACTGCGGATAGCTTTTCATTTGTTTTAACAAGGCAGCCCTCATTTATTACAAACTCTGCACTTTTTGTGATGTATTAATTGAAAAGTAAACATTGCACCTTACAATCTTTTTTTTTTTGCTGAATGGTTTTGTAAATATGCTGTTTTTGTTGATGAATTAGAATAAAAATATAGCTCAGTAATTCAGGGTAAATTATGTAGGACATCAAAAGTTTAAGGGCACATAGAAAAAGTTATTAGATTATCACTCTTGCCTGCATTGAAAATTTTGACTTGATAAGAAATGTTTTTCTGTCAACTGTAGTATTGCTGGCATGCAATCTGACACCTGGGAGTAACTCGTCTCAGTCTTTCTGCATGAAACTCGGTTAGGCTTGTCATTGGCAGGGGCGGAAGCTGACTTTTGGAAAAAGGGGGCTGGTAGAGAGTCAAAGTTCTAAGTGGTCTGGGGCATGCTCCCCTGGGAAATTTTAGACTTTCGATGTCCTGAAATGGCCTCAGGGACGTGTTAAGGGGTCAATTGTAGCTGAATATTTTCGTTTATTGACAATGTTTATAATATTGATATAGTTTACTTCCCGAAAGTGGGAGGGTGGCCCCGGTCCCCTTAAATCCACCCCTGATTGGCAATAAGCATGCTGCAGTAGAAGAATTATATCTTACTCGTAGGTTCTTAGTATATGGGAAGGAACAACCAATATTCTTTCACTGGATGTATTAAGAGCCATTGCAAAAAGCGACGGCCAAGTGTTAGTATCTTTCTTTGAGGATGTTGAACGCAGGCTGGCAAATGTAACGATGTCTGGAGTTGATGAGCTTCAAAGAAGTGCCCATACGGTCTCACAATCTCTTAAGGTAAAATTTTGTTCTTTTTTTATTTCCAACAGTGAATTTTCTCGCCACTTTCAGGATGAGAACTATATTTTTTTTCTAAACCCAAGTCTCATTGTGAGGCTTAGACAATGGCGCTAGTAGGTTGTTGGAAAGAACCTAGTGTTCAGCCAAGTTCTAACCCAAGACCTTGGGATTGGAAGGAAGACAAACATGGCATGTTAATTGCCAAGCTACAGAGCCACTCCCAACAACATGTTGCTTTTATCAAAATCTTTTTTGTGCTGATACATTATTTTGTAGCCATCTGATATGTTATTGTTTTTGTTTAAACATGTAATCCTTTTCACCATCACCGTGATGACTGGTTGCTATAGAAGAAGATACCCTTTGAAAAACAACTCTATTAACATGGTAGACAATGATAGCGAGAAGGTATAGGTAGTTTAACAAGGTTAACCCTATAAAAAACTACCATCCACAATCCTTGCTACATATCTACCGCTTACATATTACTATCCCATTATTGCAAAAACAACACAGCAAATCTCTCAAGGTTGGCTCCCTTCTCAAGGGATACTACCACTACTGCAAATTTATACTCTTTCATAGTTGCTAAAGACAAAATTTATCCTCTTTTGTAATTGCTAAAGGGGGTTCGCTGGCAAAAGTGGGGTTCGTTGAAAAAGGGGGGGGGGTTTGACAAAATCCATAAAAACCTCCCTGGCTACAGGCCTGTTACTAGGTAGTTCTCTATGGTACAAGGCTTTAGCCAGTTTCCTAGATTATGATCAGTTCCTTTAAAAAAAAAACGTTTGTGTTGCCCAAGGCTGAATGACCCAAAATTTTGAAAATCAGGTTTGGTGTCTTTTTCAATTTTTTTCATCTTGAAAAAAACATCAAGGTTTCACAAAATATGTACAAAATGCACAAATTTGAAATTCACAAATCCAAAAACGATCGTTTTTGGATTTGTGAATTTTAATTATTTTCTATTAAATTTTAGGACCTTAGAAATTTTGTTGAAATGTCATCGCAACAATCACCATCATTCATGGAAGTAGCTGCTCGTGATTTTGCCTTCAGTTTGTCAAGAATATATATGGCATCTCTTACTTTAGAACATGCAACATGGGAAGGGGCAGATGTATCCGATATTTATGTTGCAAAACGGTAATACAATTTACTCATATTAACAGTGTTGTATTTCTGATTGAATAATGAGATAGGTCACATTTTTACCTTATAGTAGCCAATCGCCCTTATAGTAGTCCAGCTGCCTGCTATTGCATTGCGCATGTGCATAGACCCCAGCGGTATCGATTGCCTACTAGGGACTTGTTTTGATTTTGCTCCCGAGAATTAGAAACTAGGGTAGGGCCTACAGCTACATAAAGTAAATAATGGCAGAAAATGTTAGATTAGATTTGATGGGCTCTGCCTTTGATGGGCTCTGCCGAGATCAAAGAAATAAAAAACATTAATTATCCTGTTTAAATTTTTCCTTGTATTTACAAAGGCCTGACTAGGCCCAGCCACTGCATAGGCTTAGGCTATGTCTACGAAGGTTAGGCACTAGCCCAGGCTTTGGTGGGGCCAGTCAATTTTGTTTAGTAGTAATATGGACTGCTGTAAAATCGGGTTATAGTGGAAATTATATTGTCCCACTGTGCTATGAAAACTGCTATATTCTTGGTGCAAGCGACTCAGTTATAGCAGTTTTCATAGCACCTGTGACCTTTAATTTTTAAGTATAGCCCATCTAGCAGTCCATATTAACTTTACTATATTCTGTTGTTTACCAGGTGGTGTGAACAGGACCTTGCCCCAGTGGTCAAGAATGCTGCCAACAGCCACTACAATGGTGAGACATATAAACTGGACTATTCAACTGTTTTAAATGGACATCCAGATGCCTAAGTGAAATCAAAAGTGCTTGATGCACATTGGTAGGGATTGGGAGTGTAGGAAATAGACAAAGAAATGGATGTTACATTATTGGTTAGGTATGCTACCAATGATCAATGGACAATCTGGACTATTCAACTGTTTTAAATGGACACCAGGATACTTATGTGATCATCCTGATAATGACAGCATTGGATACACTTTGTTGGGTATTGAGAGTGGTAGGAAAAAAGGGGATCTTACACCAGTGGTCTTGGTGTGGATTGGGATGGGCAGGAAAGGGACAGAAATTGATGTTACACTAGTGGTTAGGCATGCTACCAATGGTCAAAACAGTAGCAGGTTGTACAACCTGGACTATTCAACTGTTTTAAATGGACACCCTGATATCAACAGTGTAGAGTACACTTTGGTAGGGATTGGGAGGGGTAAAAAATTGACAAAGAAATGGATTTTTACACTGGTGGTTAGGCATGCTACCAATGAATGGACAATCTGGACTGTTTTACTGTTGTAAATGGACACCCAGACATCCATGGACTACTAGGTGACAATCCTGAGAGCAATGGTGCTGGATACACCCTTGGTAGGGATTGGGAGGGGTGTGGAATGGACAAAGAAATGGATGTTTACACTAGTGGCTAGGTATGCTACCAATGATCAATGGACAATCTGAACTATTCAACTGTTTAAATGGACACCAGGATGCTTATGTCATCATCCTGATATTGCCAGCGTTAGATACACATTGCTTACCTGTAATGATGCTTACCTGTAATGATATTTAAGAGGTAATGAGTTTAAAACTTGTGGGGGCTGCCTCT
This sequence comes from Nesometra sesokonis, assembly GCA_025631205.1. NCBI lineage: Eukaryota > Metazoa > Echinodermata > Crinoidea > Comatulida > Antedonidae > Nesometra > Nesometra sesokonis. The sequence goes on from JAOTQE010053183.1 coordinate 17,238, forward strand.
TCTCAAGTTATGTATTTGTCTGTCATAGGTTGGGGATTGAAAGTGGTAGGACAAAAAAGGGATCTTACGCCAGTGGTCAGGAATTCATTCCTATGCTCACACTAGTCACTCACCAACTCACCTATTGTGACTAGAATTCTGATTTGGCTAAAATAAGAATGATTTCTCCAAATATGGTCTAGGCCTTCGAACATAAAACAGCCATCACAATACATTGCCAACAGCCATCACGATACATTGTCAAACAACTAAACAACAACTGTCTGTGTGGCATCTTCTCTGTCAAGGGTTTTTCAGGGCCATTTGCCGCCGGTGCCCTGTCATTTGGCGCGCCTCAGTGCCTTCAAAATTTGACCATCATCAAGGCCTTGGTGCCCCTTGTTTTAGGTAATACATAAGAATACAATTTGAACAAAATGGCCTCAGGTGCCCTGTTATACCTCTTAAAGTCAAGCCAAAAATGGCCTTGCCCTTATAAAGCCCAAATTTGAGGCCTGTTTTTTTTTCACCTATAGCATGGTCTCTGTACGTATAGCAGTAAATCGAACGGACATTCGATTGAGTTTGGAGCATGTGTCAGCCATCTGTCACATGGTGTAAATTAATCTCGTCAAATATTTTGAAACTAGGTTTAAATTTAACTTAAACATCTGCTTACATGATAAATATGCTTGATAATAGTTTATATTTATTTGATATCAACATATTTATTGTTTAAAATTTTGATAATTATTTTTTTACATTTCGCAAGAAATGACGTTTTTATGAGAGTATCATGAGGGCGCTAATTATTTTATTTTTTGTAGCCGGATTGTGCAAAATCAATTTGCTTGACATCGTATTTCTATAGGGTCATATTTATTTTTTGCAAGTTAAATTAAGTTCTGTTTCATACAAGGCGAATAATTCGAAGATTTGATTTTGCTAAATTGTAAAAATACTTTAAATTGGACACGATTTTTAGGCATAGCCACCATCTGTGGTCATTCTAGGGTAGGGCTAGTCCCGCGGACATGGCGGTACCTTCATATGTTGAAGCCTTTTGTACTATTTATCAATATATAGTATAAACACAACAACATGTAAAGTTCATTCTACAATGGATTTGACCAATTTAATCAGTTTTTATCGTTTTTGAAATTGAGTTTATAATTTGGTGAAAAACATCTGCCATAGCGCGAGCATAGCTGCCAGTGGTCAATACAGCAGTAGGTTATACAAACTGCAAGCAAGCTGCTATATATTTGCAAAATTTGATACGTAAATAGATGTTCTCAGGTCTTCCATGGAAATCACCAGAGGGCACCACTAACCAAATCCGTTTTTGGAGAAAGATATTTCTCAGTACATGGTCCTTACCTTACCTATCCTCTTCAGGCCTCGTGGGTCATAAGGCTGCAGTAACAGTACTTAGTTAAGAAAGTATAATGCATACTCCCAATCAATGAGATACACGCCATCGTGACAGGATTCAATATTTCGACATAAATTATGTCTTCATCAGGAATGAAAGTTATCCGTAAAATTTCAGCTTTTAAGTACCAGTGCCAAAAGTGTTAACCATCACACTAATTAGAATTATTATTAAGTATTAACCAATCATAACTAACCTAAAATGTGTGAAATCAAAATTATTATTAGGTATTAACCAACTCCAATTCTATCAATGGCCACTTGTTTTGCTTGGTTCCATGTTCTTCATCTTAGATAATTGCTCTCATTTTCCACTGTCCTTCGCCATGTAGTCTCGCGTACGGCTCTTCTCCTGCCTTCTGGTTTCCATGACATTGCTGTCATACATTGACTAGGCCTATTGGTTTCCATTTTCATCACATGGCCAATCTATTTCCATCTTGGTCTCTTCGCTTATTCCTTTCTCTTTCTCAGTGCTTGATCCAACCCTTTGGAATTTGCTTCCTTCTGAAATCCGGGAATCTTCTTCACTGGTCATTTTGAAAATTGTATTTCTTACAGCAAATGCCTAATGGTTGGTCTGACTCCATTGTGAGTGGTGCCTCAGACTTGCTGAATCTATTGCTAGATTATGATGCAGTGTGCATGTGAATTTTTTTTTTTCATTGTTTAATTTAGTAAATTTTGTATTTGTGAAGTGCTATGGAAATGGTGCTATTTAACTGTTAAATGGACACCCAGATGCTTGTGTTACTATCCTCATCAACAGTGTTAGATACACTTTGGCGAGGATTGCCCAGGAATGCTGCTGTTTTGGACACTTTGGTAGAGATTGAGAATGGTAAAAATGAGACTAAAGAAATTGATTGTGCAATAGTGATCAAAAACTAGACTGATTGTAATGGACATCCGAATTCTTAGGTGTGACCCTCCTGATATCAACAGTTTTGGACACAATTTATTGTTGATTTAGGGTAGTATGAAAGACACAAGAAACGGGTGTTAGGCCAGTGGTCGGGAATGCTGCCAATTATTGTGGTAGGTTTTACAAACTGGACTACTTAACTGATGGTAATGGACATCCAATTGTTTAAGTTTGACCCTCCAGATATCAACAGTTTTAGACATTTAGATATTTTATTGAGGATTGAGGGCAGTAGAAAAGTGGCAAACAATGAATGTTTCGCCAGTAGTCAGGAATGCTGCCGATGGTTGTGATAGGTTTTACGAACTTGACTACTTAACTGACAACTGATGGTAATAGACATCCAAATGCTTAGGTATGACCCTCCTGATATCAACAGATCTGTTATTATGATATCTAATATTAAATTACGGCAGCCATTTCGAAATCCTAAATGGCCGTCAACTGAGAATATTTAAAATGTCAGAATTAGATGTAGTATCAATCAAAAAATACATTAAACACAAAAATCATTGAAAAAGATGCCATGTGACTGAAGTTATGGAATGATTTAGTTTCAAAGTGGCGGTCATATTGAAATCCAAAATGGCTGCCAAAAAATGTGAAGGTTTACATTTTCCCCAATGGAAGTTATTTCCTGGCATTGGTTGAATTTCCTGCCCCAACCGGTAGGGATGTTAGTAAAATATTTTTCAAATCCATATATTATAATAAAGCACTGTAAATATAATTTTGCAATATTTGGCACAATAAATTAATAGTATATACATTTCACACATAGTTGATGTTATCTTTTTGTGGTGGTTGTGACTTTCTCGGTAAAAGATTGTTACCGCAAAACCTAAAAGAAAAGATCTTATAATGTAAAGATAGCGGGCTGGCCTATTCTAGTGCGTAATGCTATGGAATTGCGCCCGCTACAAAATAAGGAGTAACGAACGCGCAGTTGACGCGCAGGTAGAAAAT
>JAOTQE010053194.1:1444-20538 GCA_025631205.1 Nesometra sesokonis
AATTAACAGTATATTATACATGTATGAATTGTGGTGTTACATCTATCTCACTAAATTATTGTTAAAGGTGAAGAGCTAGTGAGGGTAGGGGTTACTAATTACAAGTGTATACATTATTTTTAGTAATTCAATGTAAATAGTAAATTGAAAATTTAGTAAATTGTATGTGGATGGAGGTAAATAAGTCCCTCCCCTCACATAAAATACAATTAACAGTATATTATACATGTATGAATTGTGGTGTTACATCTATCTCACTAAATTATTGTTAAAGGTGAAGAGCTAGTGAGGGTAGGGGTTACTAATTACAAGTGTATACATTATTTTTAGTAATACTGACTCACTCTAATATTAACACCCACACAAACAAGAATATAACTCAGGGTTCTAGAAACAATACGGTAGTATGGCCAGTATAGAGATATCACAGAAAAATGTACAGTAGTTTGCATATGTACGATAAAATGCTTACTAATAAAAATTTCAGTTGCAACAATAGCGTAGACAATGCTGAATAAATTGTACTTTTCATAAGGTTAATATTTTCTAAAATACCCCAAGGGTATTACAAAGTCATTGAACTAGTGAGGCTTAATTGTTAAAAGGATAATTAATATTATTAATTTTTACCAGTGACATATAAAGCAGTAATGAACTTTAAGTAAAAAGACCAATCAATTATGTGCAAACAGTGTGAATACGGCCAACTCCTCAAAACATTAAAACTAAACTGAATTGTTTGGAACAATGACAAAATCAAATTTCACAGGTGTGATTAATTTTTCCCAAAACCAATTTTCCGGAAAATCAAATTTTTGATTAAACCAAGCTTTTTTTTAAAATCCCCGTCATCCAATTGCTTTCATTCCGTGGAAGCAATTGACACAGCAGTGTGAGAATAGTTGGCTCAGAAAGTGTGGTTCAGAATCGAAATCGAGAGGTCAAAACTTTTAGGAGCCAGTTGTTTGTGTGCCTGGGCAATATGCATTGCTTTAGTCTACCAAGCTCAGTTGTATGATGGGTACCGTCAAATTGCTGGGAAGTAACCAGCGATGGACTAATGTCTTATCTAGGTTATCATTTTGTTTGATATTACATGGCAAACATCTAATCTGATCGGCACACACTTAACAATAGCACAGAGATTTAAAAGGAAATAATGAACAGCCGGAAGCTTGTAATAAAATTTAAGATCTGTAATTTCAGGTTACAAGTCAAATGTGTTACCATTTCAGCCAACTGACGCTCGACAGTACAACAGAATCTTAGAAGGAAATAACGAACATTCAAAAACTAGGAAAGTATAATACATACTCCAAGCAATAAGATGCATGCCATTGTGACAGGATTCAACACTTCGACATAAATTATGTCATCATCAGGATTCCTGATGATGACATAATTAATGTCGAAATATTGAATCCTGTCACAATGGCATGTATCCCATTGCTTGGAGTGCTTTCTTACTCGATTAGTGGACATTTCGGATTCAAAAATAATGAATTAAAACAAATTTCACATATGGTATTCAAGAGCTCTTTGAGATATGAGTACTTGTTAAGTCTCAAAATAATAAAGCTGACATACACATAGGTAAACTTGACAGTCTTTAAAATAAAGACTGTCAGGAAAAGCCAAACAAATGAAATGGTCCAAAGAGTGGTCACTTTTGGGAGACTTGACAATATCTAAAGATAACTGTATAGTTTCAAAAGCCCATTCTGAGCATCAAATTTCTATCTTGCACAACACAAATAATGGTGGGCCTAATTTGGATGCTCAATAAAAACAGATTGCAAAATTTACAGTTAACAAAACAAGATATGTGGCAGAGCCAAGCCAAAGGAGGCATAAGAAGAAAAATTGAAAATTTGAGTTATTTATTTTAATATTTATCAGCAAATCAATCATTTTGATGCAATGTTTGCCTGCAAAGTTATGGCAAACCAAAAAAATATTGAATTGAGCTGTGGCAAAATACTATATCATACTGAACTGGTAAAAACGACCGAATTGAATGATCATAAAAAATATTACCGTGGGCAACAGAGTAAGCCAAAATAAAGTCAGCACCAGCAGGTACGGTGGGTCTAGGTCCTGCATCTGCTACATCAACATCCATAAACTGAACCTCATCCAGGCCATCCATTGCATCTACACCTATCTCATGCTCTTCTCCACGACATGCCTACAAAGATGCGAAAGTCAACAGGAGGCACTGTTATTCAACACCAATTTTATATCACTAGGTTCCTAAGTTCATGATAATTACCTGGTGGTGGAAAGTTTCTGCATTGTTGCCCCAGTGTACCAATGTATCAGGTTGACTATAATGAATCCTGTATTACAGTTGAACCTCCCATAAGTAGACACCCTCGGTTCTGAGAAAAGAGTCCGCTTACGGGAGGTGTCCGCTTACGAGCATTCCGGCCGATAGTGTTAAAGTTGTCCTTATGGCTCACATTTCACTACCTTCTCAACACAGATGGCCTCTAAAATTTCCAGACATCACATTCTATATTTTATTAAACATTGTTTAGGATTTTTAAGATTTATTCAGTTATTATGATTCTCATCCGTTACAGTGTAATGACAATTTCGTACAGAAATTTGTATTCATTGTACAGAAAAATTGATAAACTTTCTGGGATATCCGCTTATGGGAGGAACGTTAATATACAAAAAAATCTAAATTTAAGACAAATTGTGTCCTCACCTGCTTACGGGAGGTGTCCACTTACGAGAGGTACCAAATGTACTGATTAGATGGGAAAAACAAACAGGTCTTTTTAATTAGTGCCCGTTATGAGAGGTGTCCACACAAGGAGGTTCAACTGTATTCACATGTTACTCTGATGTGGACTAGAAAACAGTACAATAAAAAAAAATCTGGAACCTTAAATTTTGATAAATATGCATTTTATATAAAACAACTTTATGATGTAAAGTGTCTGGGGGTTAAGAGTGTATACTTACTTGAATGAGGCATGTCATGGTAAAACCACCAAGTTTTCGGAAAATTGAAAAATTGAGTTAAATAATGAAACCACTTTACCCTTGTTGTAAGCTTTAAAATGAGGGGTCAATTATAAAAATCGGACAGCTATACCAAAGTTATGGAAAAAAATATACAAGAATTTTCTTTGTATTTGTATATATTTCCTTTTGTTTATTTGCTTATTTTTCAATAACGTCTTGTACGACAACTTGGTGGTTTTGCCTTACTTTGCCCCAAATTTATCTTTCATATTCTGTTCATCCAAGAGTGTTTGTTACAAAAATAGGTCTTGATGTTATTTTAGATTTGAATAAAAATTAATTAAAAATTTGATACAAAATGACATACCTGTATTAAGAAAATCTTTGGCTTGCCTACTAAAGTTCTGCAATTTTCTCCTCTGAAACGCTCGATGAGATCAGGTAACCTAAGCACACCATCATGTGCGTAAATCACGTCATTATCGCCATGTGTTAAGAACACGCACATGAAACAGTCTGCATTCGCATGACTCTGTAGTGCCACTAATGTAAAAACAAAACAATGTAATTGAGACATGACAAAACCACTAAGTTGTAGGAAAATTCAAAATTGAGTTGATGTTAAAAACCATATTACACATTTCAAAACCTTTAAAATGAGGGATCATTTATCAAAATCGGACATCTCTAACGGATGTGATTGGACAAAATATATACAAATTGCCTTTGTATTTGTTTATATTTACTGTTGTTTATTTGCTTATTTCTCAATAACTTATGTGCGACAACTTGGTGATTTTGCCTCAAATATGGATGAAAATTACTGATTGAGTTTTTTAGCATAGTACTGTAACTCTTGCATACAAGTGCAGATCCAAGGGGGAAGGGGACTACCCAGCCCAAGCCCTGTTTTGACTTGGTAGAATATTGTTCGTAATTTTTAAAAACTATATTTTCACTTTGGGGCTCTAAAAGTGCACCAGTAGAGAAAAATGTTCCCAGGCCCTAGAGGGGTCCTGGACAGGGCTATTGCCATCAGTTTTAAGTTAAAATCTGTTCTTCTCCAACATGGCATCCTCTTTCTAGCTCCACTGGATCCACCCCTGGTATAAGCCCACTACAGTGAACATGGAATCTCAATGTATGATGTTGAGATATACGCTGGTATAGGCACAATAACCTTAAATATGGATTCAAAGTCAGTGTGTGATTTTGAGATATACCCTGGTGGACAAGACAACTACATTGAACATGGAATCTCAGTCAATGTATGATGACATACCCTGGTATAGGCACAATAACCTTAAATATGGATTCAAAGTCAGTGTGTGATTTTGAGATATACCCTGGTGTACAAGACAACTACATTGAACATGGAATCTCAGTCAATGTATGACATACACTGGTATAGGCACAATAACCTTAAATATGGATCCAAAGTCAGCGTGTGATTTTGAGATATACCCTGGTATAAGCCCACTACATTGAACGTGGAATCTCAGTCAATGTATGATGACATATACCCTGGTATAGGCACAATAACCTTAAATATGGATTCAAAGTCAGTGTGTGATTTTGAGATATACCCTGGTATAAGCCCACTACATTGAACATGGAATCTCCGTCAATGTGTGATGACATATACCCTGGTATAGGCACAATAACCTTAAATATGGATCCAAAGTCAGCGTGTGATGTTGAGATATACCCTGGTGTACAAGACAACTACATTGAACATGGAATCTCAGTCAATGTATGATGCTGACATACACTGGTATAGGCACAATAACCTTAAATGGATTCGCAGTAAGTGTGTGATGTTGATATATACCCTGGTATACCCCACTACATTGAACATGGAATCCCAGTCAATGGATGATGAGATGGTATAGGCAAAATAACCTTAAAGCTGTATTGTCACCTGAAAAAAATGACAAAAAATTGATTTTAAAATTGACTTGTTTATTTTGAATAAATATAAAAATTATGATCATTCCCCCCAAAATTAGAATATTTAAACAATATTTACTCTTACTTTGCATTATTATAATGCTTAAAATGAGCAAAAATCCATTCAGTGTAAAAATCTTAGGAAACAGTTTTTAAATACAGTCATTTGTATTCTCAAGTTCATAACTTTGATGCTACTTTAATTTGAGAGAGTTCGTTTCAGAATTAATGGTCATGCCTTTTTGGTCATTTTTGAGTAACAGTATATCTTTAAAGATTCAATTAGTGAGGGATGTTGAGATATACACTGGTTCAAGACTACTACATTGAACATGGAATCCCAGTCAGTGTGTGATGTTGAGATAACTTTGATGCTACTTTAATTTGAGAGAGTTAGTTTCAGAATTAATGGTCATGCCTTTTGGTCATTTTTGAGTAACAGTATATCTTTAAAGATTCAATTAGTGAGGGATGTTGAGATATACACTGGTTCAAGACTACTACATTGAACATGGAATCCTAATGTGTGATGTGGGTACAATATACCCTGGTATACTGTAATCCTACTAACATTGAACATGGAATCCCAGTCAGTGTGTGATGTTGAGATATACCTTGGTATAAGCCCACTAACCTTGATCATGGAATCCCAGTCAGTGTGTGACATAACATAAAACCTTGGTATAAGCCCACTAACACTGAACATACACAGTCAGTTTATGGGCGGGCTTAGAGGTTTGTGTACTGTAATTTATTGTATAAAATAAATACACTATTATTAAATTCATTTCCACTACATTGTACTAAATTGTAACATTTGGTAGTTTTATCTACCCTTGTTATGCTGCAACACTGTACAGCTAAATGCCATTTTAAATGGTCAACCAAATTTTCAAAATTTTTTTTTTTTCGGCCTTATCCCCTCAGTAGGATAACAGCAGACCCTTTGCTTTTTCTAGCTACACCCCTGGTTACAAAAATATTCTCACCATTTTTTATGGCATCCCATAACTGCACCACTGTTAAATCTTGATGAACCTGCACATCAAACTGTAGTCTTGTCAACTGTTTTTTTAGGTTGTCAACATCATGGTTCGTACCCCTCCTACGTGGCATTTGAGTGCTCCAGTGAAAATCCTCATGGTTGAAAATAATAGCCACGCCTCGTTTCGCATGCGACATATTGTAGCTCAGGAGATTTCTGTCAATGCCCTGTAAAATACTAAATTTTCACAACTTTGTCAAGCATTTCTTCTTTCTATAAACAAGTATTCGTAACTGTGAGAGCTTCAGCTCTGGCATCTTTCTAAATTACATAAAAACCATTCATCTCTGAAGAATCACAATTCGCTTCCCAATTGGCTAAAAAACAAAAGCTACTGGGTGTGGAAAACAGGATTTCTTGCCTCAAACAAGACATCTAATATGGCTATAGAGTCTAACTTCGGCTTGAAACGTTAATGAAGACTTTGACCATTACCTTGAATACTTTTGTATAAGGTTTATATGTTGTAAATGTGTTTGTTAAATTTGTATGATTAAGACTAGGTTTAAAAGCGTTATTCATAAAAAAAAATGAAGGAAATAAAGGAAATAAATCATGGAGCGGCTCAAAATATATAAAGTATGTTTTTATACACAATTTGGAGACAATAATCAGGCTGAATGTCCAAGGAGCCTATCACAATTCATAAAGTAGAAGTCAAATTTAATTTGGGCCTTGTGGAGTGCCTTTATATACATATTTAACTTTTTAATTTGTTTTAAACAATTTTTTTCTAAGAATTAGTTGTGGCATTGATAAAGTCAGTTTAATGTCAAACTTGTAAACATGTAATTCAAGCAAGCATATTAAACGATTACAGGTACAGTTCAACTGCCCTCAATGTTTAATTTATTACTTTGAAATTTGGTTACAATCTACATTTTTAAACTTGTTCGTGTCAGCTAATCAGTGGGACGTAAAGATGGTGATTTCAGAGTAAATGCAAGCACATGTACAAATCCTGCCTATGACTAATATTGTTTTAAAACAAACGGGTTCCCTCAATTTCCATTGTTGTCAATAAAGACTAATTACTGTACTGCGTGCCATCTACATTGACATACATTTATTTCGACCAACCCCATTAACTAAATATGATGATGATACATAGGACTCTTTTATCAACTTAATGATGCTTAAATGCAACATAAATTTTCAATTACTGAAGACCTTTAGACCTGCTGTATTAATTGCAGCATGTAACCCAAATTTGTTTGTTTATGGTTTATTGGTTGAACCATAAACTATACAAAATGTAGACCTTATTAGTAACATTTAACTTTTATTTATTAACATTGATGATATAAAAAATGGGAGGAAATGGTGCCAACAAGGGTGGTATAGGCCAAGGTGGTGGGGTTTGGGGTATGTCGTCTAAGGAGCGTCCCCTATCCAACATTTGACCATCCAGGTGATGAATCCCCTACAAGATTCTAAATTTTACTTTCAAAGTATGTTTTTCTTGTTTTTTTCATGGCAGCATGGACACCATGTAAGGGCATGAAATTAAGGATCATCCTAAATACAACGCACTGCCAGTAAATTGCATTATTTTTCAAAAATACATTATATTTGAGGTGTTCAGTGTATTTTTGATACTAAATAATTATTTTGTAGACATGGTTGCCATCAAAACTCAAAATTAGTCGAAATTCAATTGAAAGGCTTTGTTATTAAGTTGTCGAGTCTATTTCTTCTCAATGCGTCACCATAAACGTTACTGCGTCAACCAATTGGGTTGTGTTTTACCAGGCACTCTAACAATGCTATAACAAAAGTATTAGCAAAAATACACTGAAAACCTCAAATATATATTTTTGAAAAATAATGCAATTTACTGACAACGCATGGTATAATCTTGCAGCGCGTGGTAGCGCATCGCAGTGCGTGGTATCTAGGAGGACCCTGAAATTAAAGGTTTCTTAATCTTTATACACCTGACTACTTTAACAGAGCCTAGAGCTATATGCAGGGGAAGATTTGGAGTGGGGGTTAAAACGCTTAAGCCCCTTCTGAAAAAAAATAATTTGCATAGGATGTATTGACAAAGGACTAGTAGTTGTAATGTGGCTACAATTGTAAGTCTCCAAGATGCAAAGACATCTCAAAGGCAAACCGGCGTAAATGCCACTATTCACTATCCGTCCCCAAAAACTTTATAACGAGTCATATTCAATTTAAGGCAATCATGTCAAAAAAGTTATTGATAATGTCAGTTTTCAGGTCTGTTTTATTTATTGCTAAATGCATGAAATAAAAAATATACAATTTTTATCTATAAACGGGAAAATATGCGAGAAACCGGAAGAAATAAAATTATCCAGAAAACACAAGTCTGCCGGCTAAAACAGGAGTGTTACAGTATGGAGGAAATAAATTGTTTCCTCAATGGATACAGGAAGTATACTTTGCTGGCTGAGGCGTTAGATAATTGTTTAACTTTAAGATAAGCCTAGGGCCCTATGTGCTAATACAGTACTCTAGGACCAACCTAACTAGGCATAGGCCCTAGGCCTAAACATTAAAGCCACTCTAGGCTTTGTTTTTCTATTAGGCTATTTAATATGGACAACAACAAAATACAGTATAGTCGGATTGATTATTAAAATATAAATATAACCTAGGCCCTGGGTATTACCGCAGTAGGTCTCGCCTAGGCTAGGCCTGATTACCTTGGTATATCGAACGCAGGATAGGACGGTCTGGGATGAGCTTCCGCGCCGGTAGGCCGCCTAACCACAGAGGGCTGCTGGCCTGACGAGCGAATGGGTGGACGAGATGAAACAAAAAAAGAATCTGTTTCTGTTTCCTGGTGGTCGTTGGATGGCTGAAGCTGCCCTGCCATTATGACAGGTGAAATAAATAAGACTGACGTCCCTTTTTACGTGTATTTGCAAAATAAAAATGCACTTGTCTCGTCAATTTATGGTAAACAAAAACAAACAGTAGACGAAGTGCGCCATCAGCGTCTTAATGAACCAAAACTTTTTCAATACTACTACAATTTGTTTTTGGCGTAACCCTAATTAATAATTTTAAAATAGCCCTTATTACCTCAGTGTTACTTCTAACTTCAACTAAACAATTTTAACCGAAAAAGGCAAGGTATTTTTTTTGCCTTGTCCTATGGAAAGCGCCCTAAAAAGTATTTTTCCCTTTCTACGGTTGGGCCTACAATTCCCGGTAGGCCTACATTTTTAAAATTTTATAGGCCACTACTTGTCTTTTCATACTTCCTCCATAGACATTCCTAAATAAATTTTTTTAAAGCCCTATCGAAAATCCTGGAATAAGATTTGGTAGTGTTTTTAAACCTATTAATTTGTTAGAATAGACATTCAAAAAGTTATCACTACAATTATAATCAAGGCATGAATTTATTCCGATTGTACTATAAACATTTTAATAAATCAAAGTACAGCTGTAAAATGGGCGAATTTATCAGAAATAAATACTAGTAAACATCGAACTCGAAATAAACGCCACTTCAACGAATCATTGAAATATTATTTTTTAACGGTATACATGCCTATTTAAATAATAAATGTCCAATCAAACGAAAAACGTAACAATAAATGTTTTGGTGAAATAACAACAATATTTCTAGTTTACTAAACCGTTTGATAATGCCCTTTTGTTACAGTTGTTAGTAGGTAAGTAGGATATATCACTGACGTTTTGTGTCGCAATTATTACAACAATTAGCATAATTAAAGAATAATAATATAGGCCTAGTTTAGATAAGTTAAGTTTTTTGTAATATTCAAAGTTTAGAAAATTGAAGTAGTATTTTTAATATAACAACTTATGCTTCTAAACTTCTTGCGCATCTACAGAAACTTATTTAGATGTTTTTTTTTTAATAAATAACTTTATTTATATAGTAAAAAAAAGTAGGCATAACCCATTTCCGTTCTTATCATGAAAGGCTACCACCAGAAGGAACCTGTCAACGGTGTGAATAAGGTCCCGGAATGTTGTCTGAATCAGTCAGTTATTACCTTCTATAGTAAAGTTTCAGGTTATTAAAGCGGTACTCAACGGAGTGATTGTCAAACAATAATAAACTTTAATGTGACGTCATAGCAGCCAAAGCCAAGGATTGGCTGGTTGATCTATAAATTCTCCAAGGATACACACAGCGCTTCGAAGTTCAATAGAGGAAGATCTCGCATCCAGGAGAGAGGGTTTAACACTTGAAAAGAATCTTGGAAAATCCTTTGATCAAATAATTTGATTTTTCGCTTGAGTTTTAGTGAAAACATGCCATCAATATTTCGTCTGTTATGCGCAACGTTTATTTTTTGTACAATAGTCTCTGTAAGTATTGTTAAGTCGATGTATGTGTTATATTAAATACACGCAGTAATATTCTATTTGTAGGATAACATATACATCACAATCTATACAAGAAAGTATAATGCATACTCCAAGCAATGAAATACACGCAATCGTGACAGAATTCAATATTTCGACATAAATTATGTAATCATCAGAAATCATGACATAATTTATGTCGAAATATTGAATCCTGTCACGATGGCGTGTATCTCATTGGAGAATGCATTATACTTTCTTAATTGAAGTGGAAAATCAATAAAATTAACTGTTTATTTAGCGTAGGCCTACATTATTGGCTGGTACGGTAGTTCAAGTTATAGCGCTTGTACATGTAGATGCGTGCCCAGGTAGATTCTAACCAGGGAACCGAAGAACAGTGAAATTCACTGTTCTCTGATCTTACTACCGGGAGATCATGGTAATTATAACTGAGAACATTTACATTGGTAGGCTAGATAGCCCACTTCCTTCCTTCCGTTAACGGTAGGCCTAATACAAAGCTTTTAGTCCTTGTCGTTTTTAATTTAGTGACATTGTAATATGATTCACTGATATCAGCTGATTTTGCCACGTGCAGAGACGGTAACTGGGCCTACTTCTATTTCTCCGTAATGTAAAATCAAGTAAGAAAGTATAATGCATACCCTAAGCAATGAGATACACACCATCGTGACAAGATTCAGGAATGATGACATAATTTATGATGATGACATAATTTATGTCGAAATATTGAATCTTGTCACGATATGGCGTGTATCTCATTGCTTGGAGTATGAATTATACTTTCTTACTTGAAGTTGATTAGTGGACCTTTCGGATTTTGTAAAATCAAGGTTTGAAATCTTCTAAAAATACCCTATAAACGCCGTGTGAAAGAAGCATAGAGGAAGGGGAAGGAACCTTTTCGTAAACTGGCCTACCAGAAAGCATAAATTCGATAAGGTTCCATACTTAACATATGACTAACTGTTTTATTTCTCAAATAGCAAACCCCTTTCAATGTGACCTCCCAATACAATGCGAGGGGTAGATACTGTACCTGTACCTCGTGTAATGCAATGCTCTAGAATAATAGACAAAGGCAGTAAGGGGTGTAACCCGGTTTCAGTTGAAAACAGAAATGCTAAAAATTTGCCTAACTGCGTGCAGTGAAAACTACATTATTAAAGGGCAGGTTCATCCAAAAAATTACTATTCATTATATGTTTTAGTTAATCATAAAAAGTATATTCAGTCCTATTTGGGGATTTTCAGGATTTTTTCCCCTTGAGTCTCATGAATTAAAAAGTATAATAAAAATAAACGCTAGATTTTATCCCTATTTTTTACACACAAAATAGCAAAGTGGGTAATTTTTTATTATCAAATAAAAATGGCTACTTTACACTATATAAAAACATCAGAAATAAACAATTTTGGTTAAAACACACAAGAATAGTATTTTTCTATATATTTTTAGAATTACTGTTGATTTTTCACAATTTATTTAAAATACCCCTCTTTCAGACAATTTGTATGTAAAAGAATACGGATTCTATCTTGTAATTTGAACGATCCCCCCACTTTGCAATTTTCGCCTATTTCACTAATAATTATGATAGGTAAAATAAATCGTAAAAAATCAGAAACAGGGCTGAATATACTTTTTATGATAAACTAAAACATATAAAAAGATAATTTTTTTGGGTGAACCTGCCCTTTAAAGCTAATGCAAAGCATGGCGATGTTAACAATCCTGTAGTTTTTGCATTTCCCTCCTAGTTCAATCACATTCACAATTTAACAATAAAAAAAAGTTTCTAGGCCGTATTCAGTTTTAATGAACTGTAACATTTCCATGTTCGTGGATGGGTGTGTAATTAGGAGGTTGACTGTTCTTTCTATAGACATCAGTGAATAGGACGCGGTATGTGATTGATTGAATGGGAATCGCCATTTCATTTCTTCTTATTCAAAATGAAATTTAAATGGCCTTGCAATTAACCGAATTAATTTAAAAGATTGCTTCCTACAGGATTTAGGCCTAAACTTCCCCATTAAAATTCATCGGATGGGTTAGGGAACACTGGTGTAGATCGTTTTTCGGCCGCCGACGTAATCGGCCGCCGCCAATGAAACCCATAACTATGGAACGCCGGTAGTGCCTGTTCGATTTAAAATCAATTTATTTTGCTTTTACCAATAATAATCCGTTTCCTAAGTTCATTTTTAATGATGGATATCGTAATAATAATGTAATCATGTTGTTAATTGAATGAATGAACAGGTCCTGCCTACCTTACTTTAAAATACCAAGGCTAGTTTATTTGCTCAGAATTGTTAAAAATATTGATAAAGTACAATTCAACAATCAATTGGTCTTCAAATTTAAATAATTTAAAGTTATATGATAAATATCCGTACATTTTACAAACAAACCACATGATATTGGCTTGAAATTGAGCAAGTTGAATATGGCATTCCATACAAATTGTCGGCGACCGAAAACGATCTACCCCGGTGAAACTACCTCTGTTCGCATCGAATTCAACTGAAGTTTCTTGAACATTGAAAAATTTCTATACTCTCAGGATTACAATAAAACGATATGTCTTTTGTTATACGATATGTTTGATTGGGTACACTAGACCCGAACCTGGTATAAATTAATTAAATAATGCCTCTCATTCTCATCCGACGTCCGGTAGACAATACGCTTTAACACAAATTCTCTAAGCAGTAGTGGATAGATCTTATGTTTTAATTTGGCTCTTTCTGCGTTTGATACCATTTTCTTCTCCGTCCTCTCATCGGTTTCGACTTCCTAGGCCTACTGGTCTATTCCCTGAATGACGAGTCTTGTATAGGCTTCTGGTCTCTTGTCGATCACTCTGATATGATCATACTGTACCATCTGAATTGCTTTACTTAGAATGCTATGATCGACTCCGCCTAAAAAGTTTAACCATTAATAATACTAGTTACTCCGCAGATTGTGTTTATGAATACACGTGCATTTTCTTTCCAGTTTTGTAATGCCGAAGAGACAGTAAATCGTGAATACCTTGATGGTAAGTTTAATTAATTAATTTATAGTATAAAATATTAATTTGTATGCGTAGTATCCAATTATAAACATGAATATACAGGTAATAATATAGGTATTATACAACAAATCAACCGCAAGTATTATACAATGCAAATATTCCCGAGATGGCAGTGATCCTTAAGCGTCAGCTATGCTGGGCAGGTCATGTCATTCGCATGAATAGTGACCGTTTACCCAAAACGTTTCTGTACAGTGAGCTTGATGAAGGAAAACGACGCATGAAATGTCGTCCTCCTCTTAGATACAAATACACACTCCACGAAACAGTTAAATATTGTGATTTTGGAAAAGAATGGGAGATAGGAACATAGGATCGTGGAAATTGGCGGAAGATGGCTTAGAATAGCATGGAAAATTGAAGAAAGAAAGAGTAGAAATGGTCGGAGACAGGCAGAGCTCCGCAAAAATAATCCTACAGTGGCAGAACCGACAGGAATCTCATGTATTATTTGTGGAAGGCCATGCAAAGAAATATCTGGACTTAAAGCACATATGAGGGCACATCCTGATATCCAAAACTGACATTGTACGAAACCGTTCAGTCAACCCAACATACAACAAATCTTATTTTCTAACAATTCGACCGAACATTTTTGGAGTTGCATAAGCCTATACATTTTTCTTTAAAAAATAAATATACACCATGTAATTTTAAACAATACAATCATAGATTAAAACCCTTCCCTGTGTTGAACTAAATATTAAATTAGGAGCGGTCGGGATCCGGTACTACAGATACGGCACTGGGATTGTTATTATGCCTCGATTTCCTTAAATTGCGACACTTTTAAAAGTTAAATTTAAAAGTACCATTGCATCATGGTGGAGCTGAGGTGGGTGTAGTCCATAACCTCGTTTCCCCCAAATTTTTGGATCTAACCCTGCTCAATCTACATGCAAAATGCTACTTCCGAGCATCTAGAATTGTAAATCCTACAAATTTCAGAAACCCCACTCCAACTGTAATGTTAATGGGGATTTTACTCCCGTACCAAGTAAGTCCTTGCCGATCCTGTTAAAAGTACAAATTTTGTGAAGTTAAAATTGAGTGATATTTAAGGAGACAGTTCGACAGATTCCATTGCAATAGTTTTTGGTAATTAGACATTTTGGTTTGGTTTCTGTGCATCTAAATATCTGACTTATAATATAACGGTTCGGATTGTGATAACTCTAAGTACAGTAATTAACAATGTTTTTCTTGGTTTTTGTTTACTAACATCAATTTATAGATGAGTTGTATCATAGTCTCAAAAGGAGATCGCCCGGAGGTCGACCGCCAGTAAATCCGGAACCTCCCCAACGTCACCGACCCGAAAAACCCAGGCCGACTCGTAGACCAAGACCTTCCATGGTTCAGACGACTCCACCTCCTCCTGGTAAGAGTGCCTATTTTTTCATATTTTGTAAACTAACAACAATACATTTTGTTGCGTTTTGTGATAGCAGACTTTGCTTATTTTTATTCTTATCTTAAACTACCAGGAGAGTTATGCATTCATCCATTTTATTTATCAAATTCATAACAATCAAAACACTTCTACATAAGAAAACATGGGTATGTATAAGAAATAAAGTAAAATATGAAACGAAACTGTTTAAAATTGGAATCGATAATACTGTGTGACGGGAAAATGTATGTTTGAGATAGAGAGAGAGAGTTTAAATTGGGCCTACTAATGTTTTCTTTTATTTTTCCATAAAGCTGCTGGCAAGCAAACTAGGAATATTGATGAGGTTGACTGGTCGAAGATGATAAGGTATGAGTACTTTGTGTAGTTCACGATTTGACATGGGTTTGAATCGTATATATCTTGCAGAACGGTGTCTAGATCTAATGTGACTGTAAATTCAATGGCAAAAGGCAGCATAAAACAAGTGACGGCGCCACAATTTCTCCGACAGCCGGACAACCAGTAGCGCGCCAGGAATTCCCCGACAGCAGGGCAAAGCCCCGACAGGGGGCAGGGGTCCCCCAACGAGTTTAATTTTGAGGTGGGCGTGTCCCCGGTTTTCCGTCTGACGAGCAAAAAAAACCGTTAATTGCCGTATTTTGCGTGCTATAGTTCCCCTAGCCCCCCACCCCCGTAGCGCCGCCACTTCGGACAACTCCCCCGACAGGGAGAGCAAAATACCCGACAGGGATGGCAAAATCGTGCTTTATGAAGGTTTTTCCCCTGTCGACACTCTAAAAGGCAAATTTTCTACGACAATATCTAAATTTCTCCCTACAAGGGGAGGGGAGGTTCCCCGAAGGAGAGTCTCTAACCCGCACCTGCCCAGCCCACATCCACCGCCACTGATGGAGACAATGGTCGAATTAAGATTCATCAACAGAATTTTAAGTAAGCCTTGCGAATCTTTCAGATATTATTTACCCATACTTCGAAAATAAACTTTTTTTGTTTTTTTTTCATTTTTTAAAGTGACAATACATCTTTAAAGTGAAGTAGTTTTTTTATATGCCTTTTTAAATTGCAATGGCGTAAAGTTAGTCAAACTATAATTTGTATATCTCAAAAAAATTTCAATTTTCTGAATAAAAACCTACATTTGCAGATCGGTATTTATGACTATTTTAATTCTATTTTAGATTAGTGAATGGAGATAGGGATAACATTGGCCGTGTTGAGATTCGTGCAGAAGTCAAACCCGGAAAGCTAAAATGGGGTAAAGTATGCCATGACAAATGGGGCCAAAACGATGCAGATGTTGCCTGTCGACAGCTAGGCTTCACAAGGTAAATATTGAAATTAGAAACATGAATGAAATGATCAATAAATCCTAACCATCCTTCATTTACAATAAATGAAATGAAAAGTTTCAGACGTGAATTAAACGATGCTATAACATGTATTTACTGAATACTGTAGTATTCTCTTCAAAAGGTTGTTCCATGTAATGGACTTAATGATACTTTGTAATTGAAATGATACGGCGGTGGAAACAGAGGCGTTATAATTATTTACGTTTCAGTATTTTTGTAAAAATAACCGATTGTTCTTGTTAGAAGTCAGAATTCCGTTGTTTACTCTGGAGTTCTGTTTTCCTTTTTTATTGTAAAAATTTCTAAGTGCATTTTTTTGCAAAGTGGTAATTAAAGGCAACTGTGCCACGTGAGATTAAAGAAAGTCTATTCCCTAGTTTGCATTTGCCCTTGTGTTTGCACTACTTTTGAAGTGACGCCGGAAAATACTTCACTGATTTGTACGGCTGGAGAATCCTCGTTAACATTAATGGCCACAATGATTGGGCGTTTCTGAAAATTACACCTGTAGATGCTCATAAATAGCATTTTCCTTAATTGTGTACGTTCCGGTAGTAAAGCCAGATCTATGGAATTGGGAAAGTGCAGCAACCATCATATCTCCAACAAGGTTAAGCTGAGATGAGAAAATTGTAAAATTTAGAATCTATAGGTGTTTGGAAATAGTACTAATTTACAGTAAAAAATGTAAAGGTGTCACAATTTAACGGAACTGAGACCGCAATACCACTGTAAAATATTGTTACGGCGACTGCCACCCCTGCTGAAGAACAATTATTGCATCAAACGTAGGAATCAATCAGATTTGGCTGTTTTATAAAAACTTTCATAATGCCAGGAAACAGCGTTAATTATTATTAAACCTATTTTTATAAGTTACCGTGGTCTACAATCTGTTTTGAAATTTGGTGTAGTTAACTTATGTCTATAAGATTTATCGTCGTAATATTTGTATCATGTATATTATAGAGGGGCAAAAACGGCTATTAAGAATGCAGAAAGATATTTTGGAGCAGGCAAGAATAACTTTCTAATGGATGACGTCGAGTGTACTGGTACAGAAGATGCCCTACAGCAGTGTACCTTTGGTAAGAAGGCGAATAACAAGTTTGGGAGAGGCAACTGCAAGGACAAGACAGTGAGGGTTGCTGGTATAGAATGCCGTCCTAATCAAGTAACAGGTAACTGTATTGGAATTAAGTTTAGTCTGGTAGTGGAAAAATGTCTTCTCCGAAGACTATAAAACCGTAAGCCCAGTATAAACAAGAAAGTGGGATTTTCTGGTATAAAATCCGTCCTAATCAAGTAACAGGCAACTGTATTAGAAGTTTCAGATTATCATAATAAATCACCATAAAATATCATCCAATCAGAGCAAATTTGGCATTATGCATTGTTTCTTCCAATCGGCCACTGACTCCTGGTAAATTTCTACTGCCTTTTCCTTGCGTGGAAAATTGTTGCAAAAAGATCAACGTTAACCCCGGATGAAAATTACCGAATTTAGGTAAATTCTCGGATAATTTTCGGATATTTTTTTTTCTTTAGAATAGGTTAAACACCCGTTTCTGTATCACTTTTATCTGATAACTTCAGAAACACGAGCATAGACAAAAGATATTGTTGTCGTTAGGGGATGAGCCAGTTATTGAATGTGAAATATCTTACCGGCTGCGCCTTATATTCTTTGGCGTAAAAGATTCTACCGTAGCATCTAAAGCCCGGGCACATTTGGGAAATTTTGTTCGACAAAGTCTCACGCGAGGCTGTTTGCTTGCAATGTGCTTCAAATTTTTAGTGAGAAAAGTGGCACTTTACTGAGTACAAATTTAATGACTAAAATTATTATAACCTGTACTCTTATTTAGGATGTGCAGAGGTTTGGATGATGACCTGTGCAAATGAAAAGCTCGCGTTCGAGACCTACATGTGCAGTTCTTTCTATTTTTAAACATTCCTATTACATTTGTCAAATGTAATAATACACGTTACAGTATGAAAATTTAAATTTGAAGATTGATCTCTTTAGGACAATCTTGAATAAATAATAGTAAATAACATTGATTGATTGATTTATAGAAGCTCTTCTTTGCCAAGGTGTTGTGTCCAAGGCGCAGAACCAAAATTAAAATAATCTTAATCCATGACCTTATTCCCTCCAGTCACCGTTAGCTCTGTAGGTATAATATACGCAGATACTCAAATGCATCATAGGTTATTTATTTTTCCATCAGTATACAACAAAAAAAAAACAATGACAATCAAAACAAAATCTTAAATCTCGATAATTTCCTGTCTGAATTTCATTTACTGCACCTTTTCCTAAGTACCGGTAGTCAGTTTAAAGGTTCAATGAGAGTTCAGATAACAAAATATTAAAAAAAAAATCTCATAGGCTGGAGCTTATACCCAGTGAAACACGGTTGTGAGCGTGAGACTCCACTTGGTAGTACACTAGTCCATTGATACTGGTAGATGTGGTGCCCCTCTTTCTGGGTCGTGCGGCTAAAAAAAAAATACGCATGGCACATTATAGGAGGCAAATCTAAGCAGGTAATATTATAGTAATACTCAAGAACATCGCAGTACCACAACTATCATCAAAAACAATTAAACAACATAAAAACATCAAAAGAAACAGTAATGTAGCAATAACAACTGCAGGCGAATCCTTAAAAAAAAACCAATTTATTTTAGTATAACCCTGCCAACATGATGGCTCAATTCCAAAGTTGAGTCAAGAATAACTGTCTAGTAACACCATAGATATATTATTACGGCTAGAACAAACAAACATGATGGTGGTGGAGTTATAATTTATGTAAAGGAGGAAATCCCATTTATTCTTAGAGAAGAACTTAATTTAAACTACGATGAGCTAGAAATAGCATGGATTGAAATATATGACAAAAGAAACGAAAACA
>JAOTQE010053205.1:0-20537 GCA_025631205.1 Nesometra sesokonis
AGCAATCCAGCCTTGATGACACAAATGCATGGACGAGAACCTCTGCTGACTTAGGGTTCAGATATTTGCGGATGTTGTCAATCCGTCGAATTGACTAAAGCCCGCTTTTACAGATTTTATTTATCTGATTGGACATTGTAAGTTATTACCATGACACAAATAAGAGATCCTGATGGGAAACATCTTACCAATGTTTCAACCCACTTTATTATTAACACTATTTAAACTGATGCTACAAAAAATAAATTAAAAAGAGAATACAACACCGAAAGTCATGATTATCGTAATCTAAGATTCTGATAATGGAAGGGAAATCTGTCAACAATGCTTAAGTCACCTCAATATTAAGATATATTAAATTGATGGCACAAAGAAAAAGATGTGCGATAAATAATTCAAACAGAAAATACAATACCAAAAGGGAAGATTATCAAACTCGAATAAAATCCAGATAATGGACAGGAAGTACCTCAACGTCTTGTAAATCGATGGCACAAAAAACTGTCAGATTATTAATTGAAAAGGAGTATACCAGAATGATGATTATCATATCACGATATAAATTATTCGTACTTAAGGTACCTAGATACATCTCATTGCGATTATGGTGATTGCTACCTCTGTCGTGCGTGATCTAAACACACGTCGTTAAGTCATTAAATTAACCTAGCTCTGTGTTGCCTATTGAAAAATGTACTTGAACTATCCTAGGGATCATCACAATTATATATTTTTACATACAAAGTGGGATATGGTCCTCTTCGGTATACCATTGCTAACTGATATTTAGATAAGAAATTATTGCTAATTTTTCTGTGATAAAACACATGATAAGTCGTTAGATTAACCTACAGTAGCTCTGTTACCCTGTATTGAAAAATTTACTCAAGTAACTGTAAAACAGAAAATATTACCATAACCTTGCCGACATTATTGCCAGTCTAAACCCTTTCACACAGAATGTTAAATTTTAGTAACATAGTATGACAGTTTTCTTTGTGAAAAGGTCCAATGGAAAGGCGCAAAATTGGCAGTCTTAATTAAAAGATGCTGTTTGTACAAAACAAACTTTGTCTAGCTCTGCTTCACCACATAGGCCAGCACTATACAGTGGGGCCTTTCACATACATCAGACAGTGTTTTTATAGAAAAGTGGGACACAGCTCTCTTCATTATACCTTGTGTAGTTGTATAGTAGTAATCTAATTAATTATGGTGATTGCTAGTTCTATTGAGAATGATAAAAATATAAAAAACATTAACAGTCGTTGGATTAACCTGAAACTGTTAAAATGTACTCAAACTGTCCCCATCCTCAGAACAATTTACAATATTTTTATAGACAAGTGGGATACAATCCCTTTGGATGCATAAATCTGGAATTAATTACGGTGGTTGCTAGGTTGTGTTGCTAAAAACATGACAAGTTCTTGGAATAATCTGGCTCTGTTGCCTATTAAAAAATGTACTGTCCTAGGGATCGTCACAATATCTTTTACACATACATAAAGTAGGAAATTGCCATCTCCATATACCTTGATTAGTGGATGTTATTTTAATTAATTTTGTTATTGCTGGCTCTGTAATGTTAGTGATAAAACATATGGCTAGTCATTATTATTAACCCAAGACTGTCTATTACAAATGTGGTAAAACTGCCGATTTTTAATTAGTTACAATGTTTTTAGTTTGGGATACCATTTCCTTTATTTATATTTCCTTTAAACATTCATTAATTAAATGCTTATCACTAGCAGTGTTGTGCATGGAGGTGGGGGGGGGGGCGCAACCGGCGTGCACCCCCTATATTAAAACGTAGTTCCGCCCCCCTTATATTAGGTGCGCCGCGTTAAAAATGCACCATAAAAAACCCAAAATATGAGCAAAATAGGGTAGCGCAGCACCAAACTGGGGAAAATGACCTCCTTTGTTTTACTCGCTAAAAAAAATTGGCATACACGCCCACCCGGACCTGGGAAGGTGTGCCCCCCCCCCCCCTTTTTTTGGTGGATCCTGGATCCGTCCCTGTAAAAGATACACTTACATATCGTTGGATTAACCTAGCACTGTGTTGCCTATACATTAGAAAAATGCTGGAACTTGCCAATCTCTGGACTGGCAAGCTCACAGTATTTTTGCATCACCACAGCCGCTGAAACATTCAAGAGTAGTAATCAGAAACAGTAGGAAGCGGAAAATAAAACTGAACATGTGTTTAGAACCAACTGTTTAGGTTCAATCAATGACATCAGATGACTTGTAATGGTGGCTTGGGGACACACTAAACATGCGAACCAAATAATAACTTTGGAGTGACTACTCTCCTTTTAAGAATTGAAGACAGTTACATTGCTAGTGAGAGTTTCTATAGTTAACTGCATATCATGACAGGACAGGCAAGTTTTCTGTTAAGAGTTAGGATTCATAACATCTCTCAGGTTTTGATGTATCAAAGTTACAATGCATACTCTTATCCTACACTACTGCTGTGGGCTTTTTTTGTAAAAACTTTTCTTGTGACATACAGTACTAACTGTATCATGTCATTTATATTTTGGGATATAAATTTCAAATTAAATGGTGATTGCTAAGTTGTGTTATACCTTTTCACTTATACTTTGGTTACTTAAATTATATAATTCAAATTAATTTTGGACATTTCTAATTTGAAAGCGAATGTAGAAAAGAGCTATGCTTGACAATTATTAAAAAAACTCCATAAAATTGGTTTTACAGAATTTTTGTAATTTGTATATTTTTCATATTGCAATTGAAAATCTTTGACTGTTTTAAGATTTAACAAAAGAGCTTGGGTCCATAAGACAAGCACATTAACCAGTAAGCTATTTCAATTAGCTTTTACCACTCTATTTGAAGTATTCAGTATAAATAATAGAGGTTGCCAATTTTGAACGTATCCATTGAATTGAATATGGAATAATAAACATAATGACTACAAACGATGACTATTTTTGTTCACGTGCAATGAACTATCAAGTGATCATAGTATTATAGGTATAGTTAGTTACAGTACAGTTATATACTATACAAATATATGATGCCTTGAGAGTTGCTGGTTAAAACTACAGTATGGCCAGAGATGTCTCCAAAGAGTCCTATTCACTGAGAGGCGAAGCCCCAAAGTGAACTGTATTATTTGGAGGCACCAAGGCCTATATTTTAACAACTTGAAATTAGGCAATGTATTTGTTTTATATCCTACATCAAACACCTTAAAGACAAAGGGCTTGGGCCAGACCTACACTTATGCCTAGTCCTACCTTTTCCCTACGATCTGGGGAGGTATGATCGATGCCTTCACTACTAGGCCTGCCTACATCCTAAAAATTCATCCCACAATCTCCACAGAAGTCTCGGAAAATGGACATATCATATTTTATTTGTTTTTGGTTGTTCCACTATCTACTGAATTTATAAATTTGTCTATATCATCGTCAGTTAACTGATCGGAACATGTAGGACTAAGCTAGTCTTAGAAGCGCTTGTTACTGTATAGGCTACCAATCACAACTGTCAGTGACGTCACTTTGCAAAATAGTATTTTACTATCGCAAAGTGACATCCTAAAAGTGACGTCACTTTGATAATCTATTACGCAAAGTGATGTCAGCATTCTAGAATAGTATGAATATTATTAATCATGTGACGCTCTTTTAACCAATCAGTGAAGTTTACACGTTTGATGTAGAATATAATTTTTTTTATAATATAAGGTATCAAGTAATTCTAATCTAATATTTGTTATTAATAGCAGTCACTTTGACAGGTTTTGACATATCAAGACCCAGACACATAAATCTTAAAGACTTTGATCGATAAAACAAGTTAACAATTTTATTGACACTTTTATTAGAATTAAATTATTCAAACAAATCACTATTTCACAGTTAAGGATTATAGTGAGAAATTGACAATTATTATTATACAGACATTTGTAATGAACATTTTGTTAAGGAATAGCAGGTACAGCAGAGAAGATGGTTACATTCTTATATTCTATGCTAGCTATTTGCCAAATCGGCAATGGCGACTGGAAATATCATTGTCTAAATTAAATATGACTCCTTTTGCCAAACTGGCAAAAAAAAAAAATCCCAAAAGGGGTTGGGTCTAGTCAACCGTTCGTCTGTGTTGCAGCCAGGCCAGGCTATCCAAACAACCATTAGCATACAACATAAAATCACAATGAGAAAGAAAGATAAGTCCACTGTCTGTGTGTGTGTGTGGCATCGATCCATGATCGAGGCAGGGAGTGTGAGGAGGTAAATCCTTAGCTCATCCTGAAGGATGTATTGGGTTCTTTAGCGTCTGGGACTCGGTTAGTTTTTATCTGAGATTTGTTCCCAGATGATGATGAAAAAATATTAGTAATAGTAATATGTAACTTCTAAAAAGCATTTAATGCCAAGGCCTCTAAGTACTTTACAATAGAACACAATCCGTTCCACAATGATACAGAGCCTCAGCGCACATGGCATTTGTACCTTCTAGTACCCACTTATACTCCTGAGTGGAAAGAGGCAACGTGGATAAACCAGAGTGGCCTCGCACTCCCGACCTCATAATTAAAAGTCTAAAATGAAACCACTGCAGCAACTGCTTCCACATAATAACTTCAAATTGTGAAAAAGGGTTTTGCACATCTCAGGAAATGTGTATGATGTATTTAAGGAATCGGATTTGTTAAAATAACTCGCACTATCTATATTCAACCTTTCTATAAATAACAGTTTCAAAACATTTTGTAGAGTAAACAAAATTTAATAATTGAAAAGCCTAGACAGCGTGAATGAATAATTGTGGTAGGGTTCGTCACGGTTCAAATAGAGAATTACAGTATTTATGTTGAAGATCATGAATCGGATGTGGGTAGTTTATAAAATTAATGTAGAACTAATTTTAAGTACATCTGTATTTGTCATAGCAATGAGGTACCCAAGGGCACAAGTTGACAATAAGCCATTGTTAGTCATGATTTGTACCTACAGTGATGCCTGGAAAATATCCAAGACCCAGCTAAAGGGGGTAGGGATAGGTGCAATATTCCCAATTTTGGTGGATGTGTTTCCTAGGAAAAAAGGGGTTATTTTAATTATTATACTATGTTGTTTGTTAATATAATTTTTGGGGTAAATTTTAGGGGAAACACAACTTAAATTTGATATTCGGAGACACCGAATTCTCCTCCCTAAATCTTCCCCTCGGTACAGTAAACTTTCCTTGAAATCTCAGTTGTAATGTTGTTATGTACACTACTACTCTGATTGCAAATTTGTCAAAGTCAATTACATGTTTGATCTCAAGAAAGACTGACGATTTTAATTTATTTTTAAAATTAGTACAATGGCAAATAATCTGTTACTTTGAAAATTTCACTTAATAAGTAGCCCACCCATTTGATTGCATGCTCCTCTAAGGGCCTGTTTCTGGTGCTAAAAAATACTGTATTTAAAATACCATACTGAATCTGACGAACATCTAAAACATAAAACAGTGTTTATCTGGAAATTAGACAAAACAAAACTTGAAAATAACCAACTTCAAAAAAGGAATATAATTAAAAAAATAATGAGGATAGTAAAATGTGTTGTTATATTATTTTAGTTTGTTTACTTTGACTCACTGTTCAAAATATAAAAATTTAGTTATATTCTAATTTTACCTGTTAATCCTTTTTTCCACAGGGATATTAAAATAGATGAGTTATTAATATTTTGAAGGTCAGACACCATGATGCATGTCCAACTTAATCCTGTAGCTATTATTATTCAGTAGTAAATATTATGAGAACTATTAATATTTAAAATAATGGAAGTATTTGGTACTGTACTGA
Source organism: Nesometra sesokonis (assembly GCA_025631205.1). Classification (NCBI taxonomy): domain Eukaryota; kingdom Metazoa; phylum Echinodermata; class Crinoidea; order Comatulida; family Antedonidae; genus Nesometra; species Nesometra sesokonis. Next base: position 5,855 of record JAOTQE010053205.1, read on the forward strand.
TGTAGTAGGCCTATCTAGCTATAGCTAAAGCTTGGAGAAAATGTGACAATTATTAGTGTGTAAAATGCCATATTGCTCAACATCATGGTTTTTCACAAACTATGAGTAGAACCATGGAGGAGGAATATACCTCCATGGTAGAACATACTTTGCATGTGAGAGAACTCTGAACGATGTAGTGAAGATAATTGAACGAATGGGATCTTCCTAAATACCACGCGCTGTCAGAAATTGCATTTTTTTTTCAAAAATATAATAGGCCTATATTATGGTCCTAAGAAAGACTGAAGATTTTACTTTATTTTTAAAATTAGTACAATGGCAAATAATTTGTTACTTTGAAAATTACAGTGTATTTTTGCTAATAAATAATTACTTTTTTGGAAGTGGTTGCATGAAATGCACTTTACTTGCAGAGCCTGGTAATATAAACGTAACCCAATCGGTTGACGCAGTAATGTTTATGGTGACGCATTGAGAATAAATAGACTCGTCAACTTACTAACAATCTCTTTCAATTGAATTTCGACTAATACTGAGTCTTGATGGCAACCACTTCCACAAAAAGTATTTATTAGCAAAAATACATTGACCACCTAAAATATATTATATTTTTGAAAAATAAATTAATTTACTGACAGTGCGTGGTATAATCTGGCAGTGGGTAGTACTGTAGCGCCTAGCAACGAGTGGTATTTAGAAGGACCCAAGAATGTGCTCCAATTCAAAAAATAATACTGTATGCGTATTGCTCAGATCTAGTGCACCTGTAACAGGGTTCCCAAGTTGTTAAAAAAAAAATCCTAGGTATTTTTTATGGTCATCTGACAGGTCCATTGTAACATGTACACCCCCTAAAGTCTGTGTACAACACCTTGATTATACTAAGAAAATGTAATTTCTGACATCTTTTATCACTCTTAAAATATGTCATTGCTGCTACTGAAAATATTGCTAAACATTATAGTTGCTTATTGTCAACCAATATTTTTGAAAAAAAAAATGGTGATTTATGCTCTAATTGTAAAACTTTCAAAAAACATGGTGAATTTCCTGGCGAAAACAAATTCTGAGAGAAAATTCTATGATTCCGGGAGATGATCCAATATTCCTGGAGACTCCAGGAAAACCTTGGAGACTTGGCAGCTCTGCTGTAAGCAATATACACTTGAACACCTTTCACAAAGAACTGTAAACTGGGAATATTGCGGTAATTCGCGAATGCCGGCTTTAGTGTGAAAGGGTACTTTCCCTTCAATGCCGGCACAATGCCAGCATTCGTTAGACCACCTCAGACCCTAGACATATTACCGTTATATTGCTGTCATTGCCTTAGGCTCGGATATGTATGAAAGGTTCCACAGTGTAATGCCTGCTTACGCAGTGAAGCGTAACTAAACAAAGGTCAAAGTTGGGAAACCTTCTCATTAAGACTGCCAACTTTACGCCTTTCGTTCAGACCCTTTCACAGAGAAAACCATTACAGTATATTACCAGAACTTGACATTCTGTGTGAAAGGGTTTAGTCCGGCAATAATCCTGGTATGGTTATGGTAACATTGCGGTATTTTCTGTGGGAAAGGGGCTTTGCTCACTGCCACCTGCCACACATGGAACTTTGATTAACCAATACCTGACATAAAAAATGAGTCAAGTACTAGCAATACTGCTCAGGTAGTAGTAACATAAAATAATAGTAGTACGTATTTCAAAATAAATGTAAACTGTTAGGGATGATAATGGCTGATGAATGTAGTTAATGTTGTGTACTATATCGCAGAATGAATGTGGTCAGTTTTGAACTTTATAGGGGTAGATCGTTTTTTGTCTGCTAACGTAATCCGCCGCGGTGAATTCTATGAAACGCCACACTCAACTTATTCAATTTAAATATCACATGGATAGTTGGTACGAATGTACGGACCCGGGACAGTCCTATTTTATTAAAACCAATGATTCTTTTAATTGTTCTTGATCAATGATTTTAATAATTTTGAGCAAAGAAACTAGGCAGCCTAGCTTATCATTAACAACATGATAAAATTATTTCATATATACTAGCATTAAAAACAAAGTTAAGAAATGGTTTATTAATTGATAAAAAAATATATTGAGCTCAAATCGAACTGCGATACCAGCATTCAATAGTTCTAGGGTTTTTTTAGTTGGCGGTCGATTGTATCAGCAGCCCAAAACGATCTAATCTATTTCATCGACCTAGCAAATAATGAAAAAACTTACCAAAAGTTGTTTAATTCATGCTATAATTCCAAATGATAGATAAAATATCTCATAAATGCCTGAGATAGATTTCCTGAGGTACATATTGGTTGGACGTTGACCTTTGTCGAGTTTTACTTCCGTTGGTAAGAGACACTAATCATAAATATCTACTCATATCTACAGGTTATCAATAGTAAATACAAATTGACAATATTCCACCACTGACCGACTACAACACATAGATCATCAAGCAAACAACCTATTCACAAAACAAGCACTGAGGTCCCATCATAGAATGGGTTCTATTGATTTCTGGGCAGGCGAGAACAATAGGCCTAGGCTGGTAGACAAACCCTCATGCTTTAGCTGTCTGAGTGATCTTGACACTACAGCGCTTCAGGACAAAAGACCAACCAGCCTAGAACAAGCATCGTAGGAGCTGTTAATAATCAACACTGAAGCCGACAGTCCATTCATACCTGGGTACTAACGTGCAATTATTGCTTCTGTTTGCTTAATCATGGCAAGTGCAAAGGCATTCACCGTCACTCTATGCACTGATTATGAACAAGTGCAAAAGATATGTCAAGAAAATCGTTCCTAATACTGTATAATAATAAGAACACCTGACCACATGTTAAAACATGGAATTGGATTATCTTAGAATTATTTAATATGAATTATAATAACTTATTACTAGGTTCTTGAGAATCTTTTGTTTTGGGCCTTGGAATATCCTTTCTTGTAGTCTATTATCTTTATTATTTTTTTTAATTATTTGCCTAATTTGATTAAAAAGAAATTTCCTGAAAGTACTAAAGTATGTCTTCAGCTAGTCTCTTCCAGTTTCTTCCAATGATTGTTGTAAATTTTATCAGAAAAATAATATTTACTTTGTGAATTTACTAACATAACAAATAATGGTAAATATCATTTTAAGAACAAAAGAAAATTTAGAGTCTGAAATCAATCAGTCAAGCAATCAATAAACAACAAATCAAGAATATTTAGTCTGAAAAACAGTATGTATAGTACCTGGTAATATTTTATGTTAAATAGCTGTATCAATTTTCATTGAACACCTTAACATACTGTTAAAAATTAGATTACAGTGATAGTCATAGTTGTTACAATGTACAGTAGTATAACTAGTATACTTCAATATGCTACAGCCTGTAGTAATAAAACTCCACATCTAATCTATGTATGGAAATGATAATCACAATGCATAATAAATTTACAACACTTTGGAAATGAATCAATGAATGCAAATAAAAGCATAGTATCTCATCACCTGTAGCCTACATACTACGTACAGTGAACCAAAACTGGACCAGTTGACCAATTACATAAAAATAATGCATTTTGACAATTACTACATTTTGCTGATTCAAACCTGTTATAAAAAATAAATGACACATGATCACCTGTGTGTAAACATCTTTTACTACTTTACTAGGATTAGTTGACCAAAACGTACAAGTTGACCAATTTACAACTGCCTAAAGAGAATATTTCTATTGATGTGTAGGATGGGCATCACAATGCATAATACTTTATAACACAGTAAAATATACAAAATAAAAACAAAGCACAATCACCTTTATTTGTGTAAAACAACAATTAATATTCATCCTCCTTGATTGAATGGACACGTTGAACAATTAAAAACAGGTGGCTAGTAAATCCAAAGGCATTCTTCTCAGTGTTTTTAGCTTAACTCATTAGATTTCTGTTGAAAAACAGTGGGCAGAATTCCTAGGCTGGGATACATTAGATCAACATGCTTGGATCTATGCACAAGGCCATGAACTTGAAGGCTTGTTTCATATATCACTGCCGTAGTAGACAGGTCAAACTCGTGACCTTGCAAGCAATAAAAAAAAACCTTGTTTATGATTTGAATTAGATATTAATACGTTGGTGGCAGTGAGTTATGTATTGTGCTTGAAAGATGACAGAAAAAAAAATGATTTTGAAAATAATTTTTTTTTTTCAGTGAAATAAGTATGAAAACTATTTACCACATTTTGCATTTCATTTGTGTTTACAAATTTTCATTTCATTAAAAGCCTAAAAAATAGGAAATTTCATTGTTAAAATTAATTTACTCTTTTTTTGGCAGTCCAATACAGGAGTCAAAACCTAAAAAAATTAACCCCAGATGGGAATTGCCTAATCTGATTTTGATATTTTGACTTAATGAGTCCCTAATAAGCTGTATTTTAGAATTCCGTATTTTAGGGCTCGTTTCTAATGAAAACACAAAATAGGGCCTAATCGATAAATAAAATTAACAGGTATTTTTTTTCTGCCTTTTTCTGCCCTCATTCCAACTTATTTTTCCCCTCAGTGTGAAATTGGTTAAGTGACCACCATCCTTGTTGACAATTACATCACGATAACCCATAAACAAAGCGCTCTCGATTTTGGGACGAGTTGGTTGGATTTGCCTCAAGTGCTAATTTGTTTAAATTGACAACCCCAAATTTTACCATTTTTTTTTCTCTTGATCCCATTCAGAAGAATAGCACATTTTAGCAATGTTATTAAATGTTATTAAATCATGTTAAGAAACGTACGATCTCAGACCAAGTGGTAGGAAAGTGACAGGCTTAGATTTAATTATATCGTTTCATTGGACTGTGAACGAAACGGATGAACAACTGAATAGATAGGCCCATGAAAAGATTTTGAATGTTATTTTTCAGTTGAACATGATGATAATATGTATTTCTCTTATTAATGACACAACAACAGTTCACATTTGATACAAGCGATTCTAGGCCTAGTTGTTTTGCTGTGCCTTCGATTTGACCATGCGTAGCTAAAAATGGAACCACAATAATTGATTATTTGCTGTTCCATCCCCCAATCCATAGTGTTTTTAATTGGTATTTTTTTAATAGTTTTTTTTCAACTGCTCAAGTTTCTACAGCCAGAAGATACTGGATCTTTTTAAAAACTGATTTTTTTCTCTCCACTACAAACAGACCCTTAAACTCCCTCTCCAAGACATGGTAAAAATAACAGGTGGGGCTGGAGGTTGTACTTTTTATTTTTAACAATGAATATTATAGGTATAAATTTATAATAAATTGTGCTGTAAATTTAACATTTAGGCCAACTACCCAATTTCATGGTAAAAATGATAAATTTAGGAGGGGACGGTGACACTAAACAAGTACATTTTTTTATTTGCCGTAAGCGCACAGAGTATGCATCATGACTAATCTAATGTTTACACCATTAACATGCCTCAATGACCACAAGTAAACACCCAACAGGTTCAGTGGTTTGAATTTTGGAGGTAAAGTTTCAAATTCAGTCACTTAATGGTTAGTGGTTTTCAATTTTTAAAGTGCAAAAAAATTCTACGTGCTTTGTAACAAGTGTTCAAATGAAAAAATAATGAAAAAATGGAGGGAAAATTAACAAAAAAATATTTTTCATAAGCCAGCACCAGACCATAAGGGGATACAACCTTCGGAGGAGGTACTTGCCTAAACCCATACATGTATTATGCTAAGCTTAAAATCCATATTTAGTACATAAAAGGCAGTGAGATTTGAACAGATTTCTGTAGAAGTCAACCTTCCTATATTAATTTTTCTTTACCAATCTTCCATTTTACCATGGAGGAAATAATTTTACAAACCTGTTTTAAACAATGATACTGGCTCATAATATTTTAAGATTAAGATTGTTTTGTTTTTGTATTCACATCTTTTTTTTAAATTTAAAAATTAAATCTGTGTTTTGAAAATTGTTGTCTAATCTATAAAAACTTATTTTTTCTAGACCAAGGATGAAAAATGAGAAAGTTGATTGTGGAGTTAGAAACTGACCGACTAAATGATATGAGTTGTTTAAACATTTATATTTTAATACAGTGTGGTTTTCAAACAATACACTGTAAATACCAATAGACCTTACTCCCACACAAAAAATGATCTAATAAATTTTAAATACTTTTGGTTAGACTGCCAACTAAGGATTGTTCTGACCATATCAAGTCAATTTTTAATTGTCAAAAAATTATAGAAATCTAGTTTCAAATTTGCCTGCTCAAATTATATTTATTTATTAAAGTAAGTTTATACAATAATGTTATACTTGTCACCAATTAATTGCGAAGAAATTCACTTTTCAATATAGAAATCTGCAGTAGTTGACAATTTTTGTACTGTGTACTAAAATTATAATGACATGTTAATCTATTCATTATCACCAAGTAAACGTACACAAAAATACATTGAATTATATTTATTTCAAAAAAATATAAAAATATTATTTAAAATTGGCTTTGTCACCAAGCACTTGTCACCATGGAATGGTATAAGACATATACTTCAATGTGACATTATATAAGCCTGTAATAGTTGACAATTGTTGCAATAGTGTGCACTTGATCAATCATAATGTCATCTAATTCATTCATTCCCCTTACAACAGTTTCCTGCGTGACATCTGCTATGCGCTATATTTATGCCTTAAGTTCATAATACTGTATGATAGACAGTACTGAGAAATTTGTTATGATGTTTAATTCTATTTGTTTATTTTATATTAATGTGTGTCACTTAAAAATTAACAAAATACTTGAAACTAATAAGTTTTAAAGTGATATAATTAATGTAGGCTATAAAGTGTTTTGGGTTGTTACACTGAAGAATGATAAAATTATAAATGCTTCCAATCTGTTAAAGGTATATTTATTGGTTTATTCTAGCATTTAATGGTACAAAATAAGGGTTAAATGTTTTTTTTTTTTAATATTTTTTTTTTTTTAACATTTTTTTTATCCTATAGCTAATAAGCAAAGTCATTCCAAAATCTATTATGTGACAATACACCTTAAATTCAATTTATACTGCTTCACTTGGTAATTCCAATACATTAATACCCGATTCACACGTACAAAAATCTTTACCAAATGTAACAAAATGTAACCATGATATCTCCCGAGTTTTTCCTACCGAGATATCAACGCATTCACACGCGTAAGTAAGTAATGTCTAGTAATGCGAAGGTCATTTTAAAAAACCCATTAGATAAATATACTAGTATTCACGGCAAATGCGTACTGGTTTTGGTACTAATTTTATAAATTTTCCTAGGCCTAGGCCTAGAGCCCAGGCCCATTCGTTCATGAGCTTGACGGGCCGGAGTTGGTTATCGCGACGTCCAATCGTCTTTTGCAGTACTAACCATCACGGTAAACATTTGAAGCAATCAACAGCATATTTAGAAACCTCCGTTGTTTCTGACTGTTTTTTAATAATTCTAGAGAGGGCGTTTTCAACGTTCTCCTATTTCCACTCATAATTAGCGTTGATAGAAAAGATTCGTTCATATTACGATCCCGGTGTAACAACAACGACGAAACCTCGCGAAAGACTTGTTTTTTAATCGAGCAGCATTACTGTGCATGCGCAGAGGCATCAGGTAATATCTCGGAATCTTTACCAGCCTCTGCGAGGCTGGTAAAGATTTCGAGATATTCCGAGATTTTAACAGGATGTTGCATTCACACGCACTATAAAATGTAACAATTTGTTACATTTTGTTACATTTTGTTACATTTGGTAAGATTTTTGCACGTGTGAATCGGGTATAAGGCCACACTTGTAAAAGCAATTCCATGACATTTAATTCTATCTAAAATATTATTGTAATACATTCAATGTACACTATTCTAAACAGTACCAATTTATGCGGAATAACATATCATTTGTATTCTATTTTCTGAATGTCTTTTCTACAGTTTTACAATCCCACCAGACTTATTATATATTTATTATTACCATCGTTTTATCTGTCTGTCTGTATTGTCTATCGGTCTGTCTGTCCCTCTATCTGCCCTTCCCTCAGATATTATTTATTTATTATTACCATCATTTTATCTATCTGTCTGTATTGTCTGTCAGTCTGTCTGTCCCTCTTTCTGCCCTTCCCTCAGATATAAAACTTGTAACTATAATGTAAATATGTTAATTCCATTTTGTATAATATTGCTGTATAGTTTGTTATATTTTTCATGTGGATAATTGCCCTTGATGGTATCTCTATAGTGAATAAAAAAAATGTAAATTGAATTTGAGTTTTCATCTTTAGAATAGTTCCAGGCACATTTAAAATGGCACTGAGGGGTTCATATATAATTCTAATGCTATCCTGATTAAGATAATAAAAAAATTGAATATTTAATAAGAATTCATATTCTACATTAAGAAAAAAAATTTAATGACAGTTATTTCAATTGATATAACAATTTTTAATATTAAGTAGTAGTTTGGTAATAAAAGTATCAGTTAATAATTTTACATTTTAAATAAAACAGATTTCATTATGGTACATTATATGAGGTGAAAAATACACACTGCAATTAGCAACAGTAACAATTGCTGTATATTGATTGTATTGTGATGTTATTAATAACATATCACACCTTTCAAAATCTAAACAATAAACAAAGGTATTAAAAACAACAATTCAGGCACAAAACTGAGCTAATATTTCAATATTATGTACTTTAAATCTTAATTTTTAAGATGTTTTACCATATTTATCATAGGGGTGGAGGCCCTGGGATGGATAGATTAAATGACTGATAAATTGATTGACTATTGGGTGGATAGAAATGAATGGATAAAAGGGTACTGTAGATGAAATGTTATGCTCACTGTAACCATTCGCAAAATCGCCAATGGCTACTGGAAGTCTCATTTGGCTAAAATAAAAATGATATCTTTAGTCAAATTGGCTAAATAAAAATTAAAAAAAAAAAATGTCCACTTTGCAGCCATTTATATCAGGTTTTAAAAATTTATAATTTGGCTAAAATAAATTGGCAACCTTTAGCCATTTTGGCTACGAAAACATTTACCATAGCGTGAGCATAGAGATGGTAAGTTCTTGGTCCGATGGAGAGTGCAACTAAAGCCACAATCGCACTGAATTTATAAAAATATAATATATATAATATAATATTATAAAATAAATAATATTGAAAGGTGTGATACGTTATTAATAACATCACAATACAATCAATAAATAGCAATTGTTACTGTTGCTAATTGCAGTGTGTATTTTTCACCTCGTATAATATACCGTAATGAAATCTGTTTTATTTAAAATGTAAAATTATTAACTGTTACTTTTATTACTTAAGTACTGTTTAATATTAAAAATTGTTATATCTATTTAAAAAAGAGAATAAAATATTCCAAGACCATTGGTAACCATTCAAAGGTTAATATTTCCTTTGTTCGCATTTAGATTATTTTTTACAGGTTATTTTTACCATAAGCTATGGTAAAATTTTTAAAAACAATGTTACTGAAGGTATGGCTTGCCCAAGTGACCAATGAAGGTCATTCTGTAATATGACTCTGAAAGTTTACCCAAGTCGTCCACACTGGACTTCTCCAGGCTGGTTAAACTACCTCGGTAAGTTTCACTGGGCAGATGGTTAGTTTTACCGAGTGAGATTTTCTAGGCTGTTCGCACAGGATTTTTGCAGTCTAACTAACCGAGTCTGTTAGTTTTATGGTTTTTCCAAAGTAAGTCCAGTGCAAATGAGGATTTATTTAAACTGGTAATAGTCACTGTGTTGTCCATTTAACCGTGAAAGCTTGCTGGCTCCCGGATTGATACATATCCACTATTCTTGTCTTTCATTTGAAGGTTTGAAATACAAATTAATAGTGCACTTTCACAGGAAACCCAAGTCTCCTGAAAATGATGGAGCTCTCCTGATTTTTGAGTCATCTCTCGCCCTCCTGAAATACATTTTTCTCCTGAAAATTGTAAGTGTCTCCCAAAAATATTCAGAGTGGTTCTTGGCCAAAAAGCAAAATCGATTGCCCCTTTAAAAAAAATCTCTGCTCAGACAATTTATATACAATAATATAGATATTTTACATATTTTTATGTACTTTTTCTATGTTCTGTATTTTATTGTGACATGTTGCATATCCACAAAAATTTGATCACCAAAGTAGCCGACAAACATATCCCGATTTTTCTCTTCTCAAACTTGGAACCTCTACTTTCAGATGAAATGTTAAGCCATTGATCAAGTGTGCAACATGGCTCATATCCATTCTTTGCAAAGAGTATACCCAACCAACAAATCTTACATCAACCATAGTAAATAGACTGTCATTAATCAAGATGGAACTAATATATAAAGTTGAATACATCCTTCTTCAAATAATTTCTTCAAAAAGGATGAATTAGCAACTTTAGTGAAGAAGAAACTCCAATGCTTTATTACAAAGGAAGATTGTTTCTTGTAACTGGAGTGATGTAAATTGATAACATCGACATTTAGTTGATGATGACAAGACACATTGTTGGCAATTTGTCATTCCATCCTGAATACTATAACTAATGAACTTACACAAGTTCATTATAAATAAAGACCTAAATGAGTTGCTGTTTATGTTTTTCGCGAGAGAAGGACATGGATTTTGATTTTGAAGACGTAGGCCTAGGCTCTTGGTCACCGGTGCGATAGGCCTAGGCCCAGACTAAAACTAGGCTAAGCCCTGACAAATCGGTACTTGCAAGTAAGCTATATTAAATGATAATTAAAATATTGAATGCCTTTTCGAGAGATACAAAAAAATATGGTACTCGCTGTTGCAAAATGCTGAACTCGTCTTCAACTCATTCAATATTTTGCCACAGCTCGAACAATTTATCGAACAAAGTATCTCCCTCAATGGCATTCAATATTACATAAATATGATTTACCATTCAGAAAAAAACATAAATAAAAGATAAAACAATTTTTTTCATGCAAAAATAGTAATTAGAACTTTCACCTAGAGAGAAGTAAACTAATACTGTTGTAGATTACAGGATTAGCATAAAGATGACAAGATGCATGATTGCTAAAATTACAGACTATTAAAAAAAAACATAAATGAAGATAAAACATGTTTCATTAACACAAAAACAGTAATTATTCTATTCATATCAAGAGTAAAGTAAATTGATACCGTAGTAAATAGATGGAAGGATGTATTAACTTGAAGATTTGAAGATGACAAGAAATACACATTCATAGTAATTTACAATCTCATCTCCAACGGTACTACTTATATGCTGCTTGTATTACAATGCATTAGTGGTAATAAACATGGCCAATGCGTGCTTGAAAATTACATTTAGTAATGATGGTAGTTGATTGTATCATGGAAGATACAAAGCTATATGATGCAATTACTGAATGCCTTTGAGAGGGATACCAAAAAATATTGTACAAGCTATGACAAAATATTGAGTTCAATATTTTGCCACAGAAAGTACAATATTTTTCGGTATAAAATAGGCATTCAATATTATAAAAATTATTCAATATAGCTTTACTTGTAGGTACTGATTTATCAGGGCTTTGCCTAGGCCTGCCGCCGAGACCAAGGCCTTCTAGCTAGCATGCATCTTCAAAATTAATGATTCAAGTTTTTCTTTCGCAGGTATTCACAAAAAACATTAACAGCTCTGGTATGTTTCTTTAATTACTTACAAAATTGTTCATAATAATAGGTAGTTGTGCGAAACGCTGAGTTAAAATAGGCCTAGCTAGCTCTTGTTGTGCGTTCACCATTTACAGTGCAAGAAACAATTCTCTCGCTTGGTCATAGTGAGGAAATCAGCTAATATTGAACCGGTCAAAATGACATAATTGAATAATAAAGCTGGGCACTCAATGCTCTGTGCGACGGTTACACGACTAAATTGTCGCTCCCTGTATGTGTGGTTGCCAGACGCGATGTCTTCTACTCGTTGTCCAACAGTTTTATTTTTTTTAGTGATTCAACAAGGAAATCACTCCAAAAACCATTGGCCGATGAGTAGAAGACTGTTATAGCGTTTGACAATCACACACAGAGAGAATGACGGGTTTGTCGTGCGGCCGTCGCACGACGCAGTGAGTGCTCTGCTTTATACACAATATTTTAATTTGTTCAAAAGGAAATTCTATGGTAAATGAGATAATACCACTGATGACTTGTATCTCGACTATCACAGAGTAGGGTCTGCACTTTTCAAAGATCAAAAGATTTGTATACCACACACTAAATTAACTTTGTATTCTTTGTATTTTGTATTATGTTTAAGTGTATTTAAAAAATTGTATATCCCTTAAGAATCACCTTCCTCATAGGCCTTCAGTTTCTAGTACATTTTTCATTTATTTAATTTAATATTAATAAGAATAATAATATGACATTTATATAGCGTTAATTGTCAAGGCATCTGGCCCTTCACAATTATTACACCCAGTCATTGGAACAAATGCCTATGGAACAAAATCCATTTCATATGTTGCAGCTATAATCAGCACATATGGCACATACATATACACATATTGTGCCTCCCAGGTACCCACTTATACTCTTGGGTGAAGAGAGGCAACATGGACAAAGTACCTTTCCTAGGAACACAAACAGCTGACAAAAGTGAGCCTTGAACCCCAGACCTCGTGATTTTAAGTTAGTAATCGCAATTGCTGCGCCAACTGCTTTGTTTACTGACAGGTAACCTCAAAATAGCGGTAAGCTAAGAATCAATAGCATTAAGGATATGAGTATTAGGTTCTAATGATGAGCATCAACATTTTAAAGTTTCAAGTGTTTTTCCAAACATTCCAACTACTATTTCCAATCGGGGTGGGTTCATTGGTTGTATTAGCCATTAATTTCTTGTGGTCAATTAGTGGGAATGCACATAATATAGGTGGGGGATCCGGCCTTGAGGAATGTCCGAGACACAGCCAGTGCTGACCGGGGTTTTCAATTCTGTTTGTTTTCCATGGTTGGCGACGGGGGTTATCCCCATACTGCGGTTTGGGTTTTGACATGGTGTTTTTGTTTCTTTATCTTTGTAGGACCCATCTTTTTTTATGTACAGCGACATTAGGCACTTTAAAAATCCAGAATAATAACAATACTATTACTGTAACAGTATTACTATTAACCTATTATTATTATTATTATTATTTATATTTTTCTTCTTCTAATCAAAATACTTTCCTGTGCCAATTTGTTCAGGTTAATTCTAGATTTGGACAAAAAACACCAAATCTCCATAATCATGCTTTTTTTTACTATTTGTAATAATAGCATTTTACGTTAAATTCATTCTGATTCATGACCCATATAATAAAAATAGTTCCCGCGCCAAATTTGACAGTTCAACTCTAAATTTGGTAGTAAAACCTTTTATTAGTTTATTTCAAAAGCTCTGTAAACTCAATAGCTCTTTGTACAGACAAACAGTCGCGTTTTTGTATGAAAGACTATGGAGTCAACCAGCATTTTACAAACAGTAAACTACCACACAGTAAAATGCTACAGTTGTTCAATAGAGGATGATGTCATAAATTTGTTGTACTAATCTATGACCTTGATCTTCTAATCTAGTTTGTCTTTGTTAGTTTTTGTCAGATTATACAATTTGTCTATGTAAACTGTTAGTGCGTGCTTTTTTGGGAATCATTCCCAGGGTTGCAACTGAGTGCCCCGATTAATTCTTATATTATTTTATATATTGGTTAGATACTATATGAATATTTAATGGTCTTATACACACCCTAGTTGTACATTACCAGTTGAACAAATGTATTGTTACAACAATTTAAGATATGCCTCAATAAATTTTACAAATAAAGTAATCTGGTTGCTGACTTGGATCATTGGACTGATAACACTATTTCAATATTAATTTTCAAATTTAGTAAAGCCCCTTTCACCGCAATGTTACCATAACCATGCTAGCATTATTGCCGGTCAAAAACATTTCACACAGGTCTAATTCTGGTAATATAACGGTTTCCTGTGTGAAAGGGTCCGAGCTAAAGACGTAAAATTGTCAGTCTTATAATAAGGGCTTCCAACTTTAAAAATAAATTTTTAGAAATAAAATCTTTAATGAAAGTGATTAGTGAGATCATTGATATAATAGGCTCTATATTAATGCATTATTACTATTGCAAAAACATATGATTGACCTAGGAGTCGCAGAGATGTAATTATGTAGGGCGGAGGTGGGCTGGGCCGTCCACCCTAAAAATGTTCCACCCACCCTAAAGCTTATTTTAAGACCTTCCACCCAGCTTAATTTCAACCTGCCACCCATCCTAAGCCTCTGAAAAAGGTACAAATACTGTTTTTAGTCATCATACCACCCATCCATACATTGTTGCCAGCCTACCCCCGATTTTTTCTAGCTACAGTACATCCCTGGAGTCAAGTCAAGTTTTCCTCCATGCTATAAGACAGACATACTAATTCCACCTATTTCCCAACTGTGGGATTGCTTGTGATAATTTATTTAATAATCCAACAATATTATAAAAATTTATAATATAAATTTCGCAATATATGGCCGTCTTTCGTTTTCATGGGCATTGACCCAATTCCGTTTATCTATATTATATTTTATG
>JAOTQE010053216.1:0-20535 GCA_025631205.1 Nesometra sesokonis
GTATTTCTTTAAAATAAGCAAGTTAATTTTAAAATCCATTTTTTGTCATTTTTCAAGTGACAATACATCTTTAATGATATGACAAGAATTTTATTTTATTCAAATTCAAATTTTTTTACCATAATACAGATACAAAGTAAAATACACGATGAAAGGAACATCTGAATAAGTTCAAAGAGCATATAAAATTTGGTGTCCAATATTAAAATGTTACATAGGACTAAAATAAAAAAAAAATAAAAATATGCCATACAATTAATTACAAAAATTGTGGTGTCCAATATTATTAAACTGTTATATAAAATAGATCAAAGAATATTTAGTCTCATAAAAAATATATATACATAAAAATATATCATAGTATAATAATTATAAAATATGTCATGTATACAAGAATGAGTCTTAAAATTTTACAAAAAACTGATCAAATAACATTAAAATTTAATAATAGAATACAGAAGTCCTAAGTCTCCTGAAAATGACGGGAGTCTCCTGATTGGTGGAGTCATCTCCCGCACTCCTGAAAAAATGCGTTTTTCTCCTGAAAATTTGAAAATTTTAAATGTCTCCCAAAAATATTCAGAATGAGTCTTGGCCTAGCCTAGGAGCAAAATTGGTTATCGCTTCAAAAAAATATCAGCTCTGCTCATTGATAAATAAAATTTATATACAATAATAGGTATTTATACAGATTGTTATTTACTTTTCTGTGTTCTGTTTTTATTGTGATGTGTTGCACATTTGAAATTACGCAAATTTGATCGTACAAAGTAACCGACATAAAATTTCCTGATTCTTCACTTCTCAAACTTGGGACCTCTGAGAATATAAGTAGTATTAAAATGTAAAGTTATAAAACTATCACTAAAAAGAAATACAGAAATACAAGGACATTGTACCGACTTACCTTGATTAACAGACTTTTAGCCATATTCTTAAAAATTTCAAATATCCCATAAAATAAGGGATTAATCTGAGATTGCAAACCCTTGTCAGGTTGCAAAATCTAAACAAAATTTTAAGTCATTCTTAGGAATTAAGGGATGTAGCTAGAAAAATCCAAGGGTGGGCCAGCAACAAGGTAAGGGTGGGTGGCATGATGACTAAAAACAGTATTTTTACCCTTTTCAGAGGCTTAGGGTGGGTGGCATGTTGAAATTAGGCTGAGTGTTAGGTCTTAAAATAAGCTTTAGGGTGGGTGGAACATTTTTAGGATGGGCAGCCCTGCCCACTTCTGCCCTGCATAATTACATCCCTGGGAATTGAACTCTGTTTATAGACTTGGACCACCATGTAAAGGTGTTTGTTATATGGTAAAATGAGAAATATCTTTGTTGCAATGATTCATGTATTTAAAAAATGTAGAATCAAATTAATGGGAGAAGAAAATGAAATGAACTTATCCAATGTGAACATAAGTCTAAAGTCAAATAGACTGAAGGCTTTTCTTTACTAGGCGAAATTATTTGTGCGAATTGCAAATTTTTGCTCATGGGCATAAACATTAAAGGATTTTGGTATTTTGAGCAAAAAATTTGCAATTTGCACGAAAAATATTACCTAGTGGAAAACAGCCTTAAGCTTGAAAGAACTGACGTCAATTGAAGATAATCTTAATCAGTGTTATGCATGAAAAACATGAGTTAAAAAAAACACATACATGATGATGATGAATCAAATTTAATTTTGATAAGCACCAGATTTGAGGACTGGCTCAAGGACGGATTTGGGATTGTCTAAAAATGTACTGTATTGGATTAGTTATAGTTTTCGGACAGATCTACAAGCCACTTCTACTGAATTAAACAGAACAAGACTAAAGTCCATACCAATAAAAATACATTCAAACTAAAAATTACACTGAGTATTTTGGAACTTGATTACTTAATTGTCCGGAAAAGACGATAGTATAAATATAATTAAACATTAATCAAGTCAAGGGTTTATATTGATCTTGTATTAGATTTGAATGAAGTATGCACAATTGTATTCTAGATCACATTGTTCACTCTATGGATGTCATCAATGCATTCCCCATACAGTATTAACAACATAGGACAATAAAGAAAAGCCATCTCAGGGGCGCAGCCAGAGGTGGAGTTGGGGGGAGGGTCAGGACCCCCTAAAATTTTGAGAGAAAAAAAATTCTAATAAAAAAATTATAATGTGAAGAATAATATAGTATAGCATGAATTGTAAGCCAGCCATCGTTAATAATGCAGACTGAGACTCAACTTTGCATAATCTATTTCAATTAAAAAAACGAGGAAATAATGTTGTTTTTTTTTTTGCTCATCGAAACCAAACCGGCAACCACGCCCACCCGGACCTCCCGAGTTGGGACCATGCCCCGCCCCTTCGGGCATATCCTGCCGCCACCACTGCTGCCCCCCCCCCCCCTTTCATTCCATCCTGGCTGCGCCCCTGCATCTACTATATTCTGATAGTGTAAAACTTGTGACTTTAAAAGGGTACTCCTGGATTAAAATGTCCATGGATACACCTACAGAATAAAAAAAATTAGTTGTGACCTCACTTATAAACCTCCGAAACATTGGGACAATGAGATACTTAATGAAACTCCTTTAAAATTTGGTCTTAAATCAAAAAGTGGGTCTATTACACAATCTATAAGAATAGGAAAAATAAAGATTAAAAGGGTTCTGTTTGAAAGCCTTATCAAAAATCTCATTATGAAGTACCTGTTCTTATGTGAATTTGATCTTTCCATTTATGTGAGTTACATTTGTAATGTGATTTCAAAAAAGAAAGTATAATGCACACTCCAAGCAATTTGTAATTTTTCTATTCTTTAACACTGTAATTTAAGTATTGCAGTACAATAGACCCACTTTTGACTTGAGACTAAATTTGGCAACAGGTTTTGCAGTGTTATCTCACTGTTCAAATGTGGATTTTTATCAGTTAGGTCACAGATTGTTCTATAGATTAATAGAAATTGTAATCCCGGAATTGCCATTTTTGAGAAAAAAAACAACATCTACACTATTTGTTGTGTGAAATATTTTTTTCATGGTAACCTAGCTTGCATTCTCATGTGTCTGATGTCTAGGGCTAACCAAAAAAAAAAATCAGTAAGCAAGCATATTGTAATTTGGTAACTTACTACCCAACAAGAACATACCTGTTTAAATGTGTCCGTGAACTGAAGCATCAAAATTAAAAACGTGAGAATAGAATTAGTGTATATAAACTTTTTTCCATGCCTTTTGATGTTTAATTCTAAGGTTACCGTAACATAACATTGTAAAATTATATCATATATTTCTTAAAAATAAGCAAGTTATTTTGAAAATCTTTTTTCTTTCATTTTTCAGTTTCCAGTACATTTTTGTGCAATAAATAATACCCTCTTAATAATTCTGTAACTGGTGTTTTAAAGTAACACATTTTAAATCATATGGTAATTGGTTCCACAGTATGGCGCATGCATATGACTTCTAATTAGAGAGCAAACCTATAAAGACTGCCAAAATCTTGGTCACAAAATTGGTCATTAATTGGAAGGAAACTTACATTATTATAATGTATTCATATATTTTACTGTATTTTATTTTAGGTGGTATTGGTGTATCATGGAACCAATCACGTTCAGGGTATTCTTATTCCCACCATGACCCCAAGATGACCCAACCCACCAAGACTAGAACATCAAAAGAATCTCACACACTGAATCGGATAGCAATGCCAAAAGTGGAAGGTGGGTTGATTGCTTTTTAATTGCTTTCATTTTATGATTTTATATAAAAAAATAAGCTTATTAAATTGAGATCCAAATTGCCAGGTTCTATAAAGACAAGTGAATATGAATGAACACTTGTCATGATTCCCATGTTTTATAGTATCGAAAATTACCAATTGCATGATATTTAATTACAGCTTTATAATACTGATACTCTCTTCAAAGTTATGTTAATTAAAAATTATTTTTATAAAATATTAAATTATTTTATTAAAAGAATTATATTTTTATGTCTTGTGCAGATAAAAGTGGTAATTCTGAAAGGTATACAGGCCAAGCTACATCACACAAAACTAGAGTAAGCGCAAGCAGCAGCTGGAATGACCTCTGATTGACCTCTGATTAATATATTTTTTAATATTGTAAATAAAGAGATCAGGATAGGTACAGTTGGGGGGCTGAATGTTGGAGGAGTGTGTATAGCAGAGATCACGGCTAGATGGTGAGCTTAACACTGTAAAATGGCAGTTCCATGTAGGCGTCTACTTTTTTTATTTCGTCAGGCTACATCAAAAACATGCAAGTTAAATAATAACTGTTTTACAATTATTGAAATTTTTTTTTTGTTATTCAAAATATTTACATATATCACACATATTTTATTTTGTCACTGTTTTTAGATTTGGATTAAATTTACTTTTATTTATTGATAAATTTGAAACTTCTATGAAAGATTGCACGTGTGCAATTTAGACATAAAACAGCGTTAGAAAGTAACACGATCTGATTGGTTAGATTCTGGAATAGTAGATTCTGGAATAGTTGGTGCTTACATGGAACTGCACTTTGGGCTATGTATTCTGTGGAAGTTCACCTTCTAGCCGTAAATAATATATCTATGGTGAACACAAAACACAAAATTTCAGCATTTTTTGTTGTGGTCATCCGACCATTTATTTTAATATTATTTATTATGTAAATAACATACTAAAGTGTAAGCTCATCAAACATTTGAGATGTTTTATACATAAACTGTTTTTCCCTAAATGTTTAGGGTATTAGCCCAGTGGTGTATCCAGGGGTGCTCGAACACCCCCTTTGGAATCAAAAAACAATAAAATGCCGTGTCGTGCCTCAAATGTATATTTCATGGTATTGTTCACTAATATCAACCTCTAAACTATTTTAGGGGCTATTTTTGATCTCTGGATTAATAAAACAGTGTTAATCTGTTAAATGATGAAGCAATTTCATCTGGAATTTCAAGGATCCCAAGAGATGATTCTTGGGTACTTTTGACAATCCTAAAGAATTGGGAGCTCTATTAATGTTATTTTAACTCTATAATATATTAAAACTGCTCTATAGAAACATTCAGAAGGTGATTTTTTCTACTTATCTAATATTAATGCTTCTTCAAGAATAGTCTTGCACAATACTAAATTTTGTGCATGGTAAACTTTCTAAAATGGTAACATACATGTTTTAAATATCAACTATTTTGCAATACAATTGATAATCCATATTTTAAGTTGAATGACTGGACAATTTTATATTTGACATGTAAATGTACGGACAAATTTCTAAGTTGTTCTTTGGTGGGACTCAAACCCATGTCTCCAGATAGTAACTAGTCTGTCATCTATGTCAGTAGACCACTAAGCTTCCATTAAAGTTTAGATTGGACCCCAAGAAGCAGCAGGTACTGCCATTTATGTAAATTATACATTTTTCCATCAGTTGAGAATACCTGTATTATTGTAAAAAAGTTGCAAGTTGTTTTTGGGTGGGAATTACCACAAAGCATGAATTTGACTGTGTATGCATAAAGCTACTGTATTGTGGAGTCATGATGCATCCCTTTGAAAAAATAACTCTCCAGCTAGGGTTAACATGGTAGATAATGGTAGTGAAAAGGTAGATCTAGGTAGTTAACAGGGTTAACCCTATAAAATTACCATTCACACATAACATTAATTATCCTATTATGATCAAAACCCATAAATTTCTCAATTAAAAGAAGATCACAAATGATATGCTTTCAGCATTGCCCTAAACGTACATAGGAAAATACAGTCATTAAGAGACCTTCAGACTAATTCAAACTGACATCACAACAATCACTTAATGACATTAAGGTACCAATAACACTACTGTGCGACTAGGTAGATCTTCCTAGTAATGTAACATGGTAGACACCTAGTTGGGGTAGTGATATTTTTTAAAGGGATGTGCAAAATTTATCCCACGAAGACACTTTAGTTTTCCTTCCTACTCACTCTAGTGTCACTATGTATAGCTATATGATGGTACGCATAAGCACAATTTTGGCCTCATCTGTGTATTTATTTAAATATGTGCTTATTTAAGCTGTCCACTGTTACTTGTTGAATTAGAAAGTTTTCTTATATTATAATTTTCCATTAGACATAACTGTTTTTTTACACCATGTTTTGCAAACCTTTTTGGAGAAGCTGCTAAAAGGAAGGCAGAATATCTACAATATGGAGAATAAAATAAAAAATAAAAGATTGTTTTATTAGAAAAAAATATAAATGATTATTATTAACAAAATATTTGCATTTTTACCGAACTATCCTTGAGTCTGAGGTTGGAGTATAAATAGTTGTTAACTTTTATTCAAAATGAGTTATTTATTTTGGAGTGTTCGCTAACTTGTAAACTTGAACCTTTATTTCAAATCCTCTTTACTTTCAGCATTGGATGGTTTGCAAACAAGGTGTAAGAAAAAAGTTTTTCCTTGCGTAAATAATATGAATTAATTTTAAACTTGAATTTATTATGATTTTAGAAGTTTACCCTTGTAAAATGCAATAAGCAAAACTCACAATAAGCAAAGAATATTATGAAAATATAATAAATGTATTCTTCCTTCATTATTTTAGCTTCTACATTTTAGCATAATATTTGTATATTTATTTTTTTATAACCTTATATTTATAGATTTATTGTACATTAGCATGCAGTATTTTGTTATATTAAACATCCGGATGTAAAAAACATTGTTATTTATGCAATGGTGATATTAATTCCAGCTTATAATTTATTGCACAAACCTAGCTACCTTCATCCCTAGGGGCAGCAGAAGCAGTCAAGCATGCCAGCCAACAGTCTTAAAAGAAAATGTTTTTATTGTTTAAAAAATGTTGTATTTATGTTTAAAAAATTCCAATATAACTATCAACCACTATGTGAGTTTGTGATGGAATTTTCTTTGTGTAAACAAACTACTTTTTAATCTTTAAAAAAATTCTTTCCTCCAATATGCAGTGCCGTAGCCAGCATGAGGCAGACGAGGCGGTTGCCTCGTCTGAAATTTTCAAATTTTGGCTTTTTGAGGGGGACTCACCCTCTGACCTCCAACAGAGGGTTCCACTCTCTGGAATCCTACGTGACCCCCCTGACTTCGCCTCGTCTGTTTTTCAACTCTGGCTACGGTCCAGATATGGTTAAATATGTTGCCTGAATAAGGCTATGTTCAGACATGTAATGGAGTAATAATTGTAGGCTAATTCATGTTCAGATTCAACTGCTTGATTACGTAGCACTAGCAATTAGAACTTTTATAGTTACCACTGTCTGTATATAATCCAGTAAATTTGTATTGGAAAAAACAGATTGATAGTAGGTTTTATACTTACTGGAGGTAATCTTGTCCTGTAGCTGTGTTAATAATACCATGTGTGGCGTAAAAGGAAATTTCAAATCCAAATTCAAACACTCAACCACAGATCCTATATACAAAGGATCTGTGACTACTTTGAAATGCAAGTCTGTAAATGTTATTAGTGGGCATTCAACACTTACATAAGCACAGAGGGGTGGGGTGGTGATTGTGTGTTAAAATGTATACAAATGCATACAGAGGTAGGGGTGGTCCTGGACGGGTTTTATGTATGCATATTGTGCGTAGGTTATCTAAAAAAATTGTATTACTGATTGAGAAAATAATAACATTGAGTATGTACAAGGGTAGGGGTGGTGTGTTAAAATGCATACAGGGGTAAGGATGGTCCAGGATTTTATGTATGCATATTGTATGCAGGTTATATAAAAAAATGCCTTACTGATTGAGAAAAACAATAACTTTGAATATGTACAAGGGTATGGGTAGTCTGTTAAAATGCATACAAATGTGTACAGGGGTAGGGATGGTCCAGAATTTTATGTATGCATATCGTATGCAGGTTATATAAAAAAAATGCCTTACTGATTGAGAAAAACAATAACATTGAGTATGTACAAGGTTAGGGGTTGGTGGTGTTAAAATGCATACAAATGCGTACTGGATTGGTGGATGGTCCAGTATGGGTTTTATATGCATATTGTATGCAGGTTATATAAAAAATTGTCTTAACATAGAGTATGTACAAGGTGGCTGAAAGCTGAAAGTACAAATAGCAACAACGGTATGGGTGGGGGTAAAATTTGGCCAAAAAATGCATAATTGTTTCTGCTGCCCCTGTTCAATAGTATTATTTTATGTTTTATAGTATTGTGTGTCCGTCCATTTATCATGCAGCTGTGTGTAGTATACCAACCATCCATGTAACTTAAAGTATTAGTTTTATCATAAAATTATAAAATATATTTTCTTTGCAACCATTTGAAATTGTATACCTTGTGTTAAATAATAGACAAAATGCAGAGGTCCAAAGTTTGAAGTGAGATTTCTGGGAAATCAATGTAATGCATCAGTGGCGTATCTAGGAGGGGGTGCTCAGGTGATCGAACACCCCTTTTTGGAGACAAAAAACACTAAAATTAGGATACAAATTGGAAAATCTGGGCCCGAGCACCCCTTCAGTAGAAATGAGCACCCCTCTTCAGAGAAGGACTAAACTGTGACGAAAAACACCAAAAAATCATAAATTGCGCTATAAAGAACGTACCAATGAGGTAAAAGTTTTTGGATTTTTACAATCTAAAATAATATTTTTTTTAGCTTGTCAAAATCCAGCCCAAGTCGAGCATCCTCCCTTTACCAATTTCTGGATACGCCCCTGTGTAATAAGCCCTAAAGTTTAAATTTTTAAAGATTTGTGGACTTATCTATGTTGACATAACATGTAAATCTTGATCTTTCTTCTGCTTTTATCGTATGCAAATATTTTGTTTCTTTTGTTACTTCTGTAAAATTGTTTTTCACCTCATGTAGAAAATTATTTAATTAAAAAAAAAGGCTATTGTTAATAATGAAAAAAAATTAAGTAATAAAATTACTGGGTAGGCTGTACATTTTTGGTAAACCCATAATTTTCTGGGTACTTGGGACATCTGCAAGTTTACATTTTTAACTCCTATATGTGGCAGAGCCAAGCCTAAGGTAGAATAAGTTACAAGGCTAGTTTTCCATAATAGGCAGAAACATCAAAATTGTCAAATTGTTCAATTGTTTATAGGGGGGGGGGGGGGCGGCTACAGACTGAAAACTCGGCAGACTGAAAACCGGAGACACGCCCACCTCGAAATTTAACTTGCGCAACTCGTCGGGGGAACCGTGCCCCCCTGTCGGGGGCATTGCCCTGCTGTCGGGGAATTCCTGGCGCCGCCACTGGTTTATACTTTCAAGTTTCCTACTACATTAACCATTTTTATATGTTCAGAAAATGTAAAAAAAAAATGACCCTGCTTAGTCACAGTTATACTGATAAGAATTCCTATAATGCAGTTGTCTCAAAATTTGCATTCTAAATGTTCAAACATTGATTGTTCAGGACTTCGCAAGGAAACATCTTATGAGAAAGTATAATGCATACTCCAAGCAATGAGATACCATTATGTCAGGATTCAATATTTCAACATAAATTATGTCATATCTCTCTACTTTGAGTATTATACTTTCTTAGTTGATTTGCGAAGCATCTTATGAAACCGATTATTTTTGCATGTTAAAGGTAATGTGTAGTTTCATTATCAATAAATAACTCAATTTTCTATTTTTCAATTTATCCCTTCTTTGGCTTGGCACTTCCACATATTGGAGCTATAGAAGCACCAGTCTAATTAAGTAAATAATGCTTTTTTTTTCTCGGGTAAGTGGGACATTTTTAAGGGTAAAGGTGCTAGAACTTTTAAAAACACTTGCTATGTTATATCCTGCCCACTTTGTCACTCCCAATGCCTAAGATAGTTTTTCCTCTCCGGCACCAGATACACCTATACCTGATTCGAATTTGATGGGCAACAGAAAAGGATTATAGGTGATTTGCGACCATATCTGCTGTTGCGCTGTTGTATTTTAGAGGATTTCCATGAAAAAAAAGAAACAATTTCCACTTTGTAATCGGTTATGTTTGGTCTGTCTGCTGTCGAATTTAACCTTCACCATAGCCATTGCCTCATCAGAGGTAGGGCTTTGGTGCTTGATGTTTCTTATGACATGACTCCTGTTTTTGCCTTACATTTTGATCATGTAACTGTAACATTTGACCTCAATTTATAGTATTTTTTAATGTGCTACATTGAAATTTGGTTTTGCCAAGGGGGCATAGTGTTTCAGAAACACATCTTATTGAAGATAATGTCCATAGGCAACAGAACAATTATTAGGTTTGTGCGAGTTGTATGGCCGAGCGGTTAAGGCAGGGAATCGTGAACCATAGCAATAGCAAAAGCATGGGTTCGAGGCTCGCTCGCACCATGGTTCTGGTGGTGGAACAAGTCTTCTCGGATAAGGACTATAAACTGTAGGCCCAGTGTATACATACGGCTCGTGTGCACTATAAAGAACCCAGTACATCTTTTGAGACGAGTAGGGGGCTACCCCGGTGTACTGGTCCATACATCCCCTGCAGTGGACAGATGAATGAGTGCCTGTATTGGGCAGCAGGACATGACGTGACCCTAGGGGCTTAGAAAGTCATATGAATGTGTAACATCTGGTCCACAGCGCCTTGAGACTCTATTGTATAAGGCTCTATATAAATCGAACTACATTACATTACAGGTCTGTTTATGTAAGACCTAAATATGTTATAGACTAACCTGAGTATTACTATGTACAGTAGTTATTCAACTCATTTTAGAGGAAAATATTGAGCATTTTTAAAGAAAAATAATAAAAATTTTAAAAATCTATATTGTTGTTTAATTTGTTTAAATTGAGTCTATTTAATTTAATAAGGACTAAAAATGAGATAGGAGAATTGACTCTCATATTAGGGAGGTATAAAATATTTTATACCTCCCTGCTCATATATTCCATTTAAACATGCAATTGGGACAAAGCCCTATAATGAAAAATTTAATATATATTTAAATGTAACAGTATAGATAATCCAACCAAGATTGACAAAATGAATGAATGGAAATTAGTTCTGATATCTGCAGACATCCATTTCATCCTGTTAGGCCTCATCAGTGCAGCTAATTGTAATGAAAATTATCTTCAACAGGGTTGTAGCCAGACAGACTCTGGGACCCAGGCAGTGCGGCAGGGCCAAAATGTTATACAAAATTATTTTAGAAAAAAACAAATATTTGACAACCTCAGACAAGGCGACCTTGTCTGCCTCATGCTGGCTACAGCCCTGTTCAAATTTGAAGAAATATATTTTGTAGGGGGTTGACTGGCTCCACTCTGCTTTTAGAAAGTATATTCAGCAATCATAAGACAAGAATTGATCGCCTAATATGCCCCAAGACCATTTCCAGACATCTAAATTCCCAAATTCTTCTTACCCTTCCCCCTCCCCTTTCCAAAATTCAAAGAGTCTGCATCTTCCCCTGCTATTTATAGACCTAACAGCATACATTGTGTTTCATTGATTTTTTGCTGGTGTTGATTATTACTGTGAATATGAACTTCAAATCTCACTTCAACCTCTTCAATAAAACATTCGCATCTTTGTATCATCTTTAACCTTTAATATCAAAATGTCAATATCGCACTTCTTGTTAATGTTTAAGTGATATTGCTATGGTTACATAATTGGATATTTTTCATTTATGGCATTTATAGTCTAGCTGGCTGCGAGGAATCCATTTGCTGTGAAGTGATTTAAAATTGAAGGACAGAGCATATTAATCCACATTCATCATCCATTATAGTTGTTTAGTTGCCTAGGTGATGCTGATGCAGTAAGATAATTCTCGTGTTGTTTGTTTTCACATCTTTGGCTTCTTTGCTCGATTAACATCACACAATATTAACTGTAAGAAGTTTACGTCAGCTTCGATGACCGAGGAAATGTACGATTTGGGGTTGGGAGTGCCAGAGACCCGAGGATGCCTTAGGGAGGTGGAAAATGTAGAAATATTGGTTTCTAGATACCTTGAAGTTGCATTTGGAGTTAATACTAACTACTACTAACTACTAAGCTTGCAATTTGTATTATAATTATGGGGGTGCTGCACACTCGGCTTCCACCACAGGACGTTGTCTAACATTTAGTTATTCTTTGTATTGTTGTTTTTAATACACAACCAAACATCTGCATATCATCATCATCATGATTATAATCACATTTGTAATGTCAAAAGCAGTAGGGTCTTTAGTGGGGGAGGGGGATCAAGTCCAGATTACGCTGAAAATGGGACTCGCATTCCTCCCGGTGACCAAAATACCTGTTTTTAATTTGACAAGCAAAAAATAATAAACCCCTTATACATACCTGTTAACCCTTACGCATTCGCTGTAATCCTTACACATACCAATTAAATCTTACGGTCTTGCGCAAACACCGGCAAATCTTATGCTTAGGTCCTATCCTAAAAGTTTGAGTAGATTTTTTCCAATTTGTAATGAATTTAGTAAAACTAACATGCCTGCGAAAGTACTTCTTCCTATGAAATCAATATTACCGACTAAAACAGAAAACCAGTACCAGCGAAGGTAAATTTTTAAATTTTGCTCGGCTACTCCAGCCCGCTTAGAGTTCGATGACCAAAAAAAAAAAAACGTTGCTGCCTCTAATTTTGTGCTTTTCTGGTCCCTCAAGGTGGTTTGCAAGCCCACGATATTCATATTTACCATAGTTTTTGAGTTATGTAATGTGAATTTTGTATTTGGAGTGCCATTTCAGGGGGACCATCCCCCTGACTTATCACTGGGGGACGCTTCCGCCGCCCATCGCCTATACGCCTAAATTGGTAGTGTTAACAGGCCCAGGATGCATTAATCACTGTCACCATCATCAAGCAATCAGTTCAACTGTTTAAATTTTAATACACAACCAAACATCAACAATCACCATCATGGTCACAGTCATTGTCATCATCATACAATTTTTTGTTCGGTTCGACTAGTTTTTCAATACAAGCCAAAATAATCAACATATCATCATGATCATAATCATCAACATTGTCATCATCATAATTCATTGTTTTGTTTCAACTTTCCATACACAACCAAATGGAATCAGCCTATCATCACAATGATAATCAACATCATCATTATCATTCACTGTTTGTTTCAGTTTGACTTGGAATACATAACCATCATCCAGGGGTGGAATTTAGGGTTGAACTGTCCCCCCCACTTAATTCCGGAAAGTAAAAAGCATCAATGTATAAAACAAAAATATTCCACCTAAACCTTTGACTACCTGTCCCCTTCCAGCTCCACCTTTTTCCGAAAGTCTGCATCCATGGCTGTCATCATCATAATCTTCACCATCACCACCACCACCATCTTAGCAAGCGGTGGTGGCGCCAACTTCATCAATCACTGTTTGTTTAGTTTCAACTTCGAATACATAACCAAATAGCATCAGTATATTATCATCATCAAGGACATAATCATTGTCATGATTGTCACTCACTAGTTTCTTTCAATTCTAACATTGTCAACATAAATAGAATATTTAGAAATGTTTTGGTTAAAGACTGACTTTATTAGAAACTAGTACATTTAACATTATTGACTCGCCGAAGATATTTGAAATCTTCATTCAGTAATCTCTTTGCTTTTAAGTTGTTTTTTCTTCTTGAGAAATAGCTCAGTTGGCATTTTCTATGGTTGCCTGTGTCACGCCAAGATTAAATAAAATTCACTGCCACATTTTAAAAACTGTTACTGCGACTTAATGTTGCAGTGACACAGACCACTGCAATTTCCCAATTTTAAATAAAATTTAAGTAAGTACTTGTACACAAAAAAATCACAGCAGTTAACTTAGATTTTCATTAAATATTCGCTGTGGCAAGATATGTGATACTGGATGCTATCTCTGCAATGGTTAGTGTCCATAGTGTGGACCATACCTTATTGTACAGCATCCATTACTGAAGGTCCGGGGCGGGTATAGGATTGTGGGTTGGGGTGAGAGGATTTAAGGACATTTGTCATTACACCCTATCAGAAATATTATCCAGGCCAATATCTCTTGAGTGGTAGCCTAAACCTGTTAAGTCTCTCCACCTAAAATATTCCCCTAACCTCTAGCCACTGTGTTAAATATATGCAACTCTCCGAAGAACAAGCATGTTCAAATCTACCCTTCCGAGTATTATAACTACCTCTACTCTCTGGAACCTAAGACCAATTTTTGTTTTTTTTTCCACTTCCATCCACTACTATAATAACAGATTAAACCGAGTATTAAAGTCACTGGTGCAGATCATTTCTAAAGTGCGGCGGTGGGGAACAGAAAATCCGAGTTATCCAGTGGGTGGAGTTTCCACTTCCTTTCTACTGAAAATAGTAAGCTTCTAGACGATCACAAAAAGCGTCTTGGAGTATACTTTCCATAAAAAATAATATTTGCTTACTATTTTATTAAAACACATTTAAAAAGTGAAAACTGGGGAACCACTCAAAAATACATCCCCCACACACATCTGTGCCATTATCAAAGTGTTACATCAAGACACCATATGATAACACTTATTTATTTATTTATGTTATCCTAACTTGGTTTTGTATTTTTAAACTTTATAAATGAACAGGTTGGGCATCATCAAGAACTTTTTTATCTTGCTCAAAAAGAGTTTTGAAAATTTTGGGTGAAAATAATCTTTCGTTTTTTAGTAGAAAGCTGTCACTCTATTTTCAAATTTTTAAAATTACTATAGTTATGTTTTGAGATGAAGTATTTCTTACAATTTGTCTAGCCAAAAAAATCTGAAAATTTAAGACAGACACTTCTTTGCAAATTTTTGGTCTGTCATTCAGGGGTATCATGGGGTTTTTTGTAGATCTTATAAGTAATTAGTAATATTTATTGTCTTTTTGAAGTTTTAGTTTCATTGAAAATAATTAAAATTTTAAAATGTCCATTTCATTGAGCCTATCCTACACCATAGAGGACCATGAGCAAGTTATATGGCAAAATAGTTAAGGAGGGGAACTGTGTACTACAGCAAAAACAATAGCATGAATTTGAGGCCAATTCGAACCTGATTCTGGATTTGTCAAGGCAAATTCAATTAAAATAGGGGCAGATCCAGCAAAGCTCGAAAGAGGGAGCCTGACGTCAATTTGGACAAACAAAAGTGTGAGATTTTAACTGTACACTGATGGCAATAGGCGTGGGTCCAGGGCCCGGGAAAATTTTTCTCTACAGATGTTTTCTGGTGCACTTTTAGAGGTCCAAAGTGTGCAAAAAATATTATTTTGCCGAGTCAGAAGAGGGGCCTGGGTCCGTTGGGGCCCCCTTGGATCCACGCCTGTAAACCAACATTTATCTTTAAACTCTTCCAGAGAGTTGGCAGATTAGTACAAATACTGGGTAAATACATTTTGAGAAAGCAAGAAAACTAGTGATAAGCTATCATGTGCAATGCATTTGGGAGGTTTCACATCGCAAATACAATAACAAATATGAAACATTTTTATACTATAAGTTGCGGCACTCAATGGGTGCACCATCTGGGAGTGGCTGGCATCTCCAACAAAAACAGCTCCATTGCTCTGGAATTCTCTTACAGTCTGCATTAAAAATGCAGTCTGTGGCTCTATGTAAGAGCATTCTTAAAACACACTTGTTTAACTTAGCCTATTAATTTACCTCCATGCCAACTACCTTGTATTGAATTACTTAGGTAGGAGGCACCCAAGTCCGGGATGACCGAGACACAACTGGCGCTGACTAGGGTTTCCAATTCTGTTTGTTTTATTATTATACAGCCACCACTGTAGTTAATCGTGTAAAAAGGTCCACTGATAAACTGATAAGAAAGTATAAAAAACTACATAGTGAAATCCTAAAACATGGTGTGCATTTCATTTTACTTCGAGTGCTTGGTGTCTGGTGGTGTTTTTTTAATGGTTCCACACTATAGCATAGTGACAATAATGGTTTGAGAAATCAAAATGCGTAGGTTTTATTCACTCCAAGTGTTCATGTGATCCACTGCTATTGTGTTAGACAGTTTAAAATTTTATTTAAATTTATTTCTGTTCATTGAAATCAAAATTTTATGAAAGTTTTGTTGGCAAAATATACAAGACTCAGGAATTTTACCCATTACCCATTCAAACTTTGGAGATGTGTTGCCTGTTGTAATGGGGCATAATTTGGTTGATTTCGGACACAGTAGGCGCATCTATGGAACTGCACTTTAGGCTATATATTCAATGGAAGGTCACTATCTAGTTGATAAAATAATATACTAGTACAAATACATATTCCATAGCTGTGCTTCATGTGCGCATTTTTTTTGATAAAAAATTGATAAAACATCAGTTATCGATCATACAAATGCAGTTAAATACCATAAAGTATTATCCTCAGATTTAAGGGGTAAACCCCCACCCTCCCCCAACCAAAAAGTATACCCTAGTAAGCTAAGGTTGATAGTCACAACGAGTTAGTCAACATCAGTCTGATAATGTATCTCATTTTGTGGAGTTATGGGATCAAGACATGCTCAGCATTATAAATTTGTCAGATACTGAACTGCGCTTGAACTTGCGCAAACTCAAGATGGCAAACAAGTTATCATGTATACATTTTTAGTTATAGTATTTTGTTACGTTGTGAAACCTCCATTCAAGTACTGTATTTTATATACAGGTTTAGCAGTAGAAAAACAGCTAAAATATGAAATAATACTTTTTCTATATATAATTTAATTTGTTTAAATTGCATCAGTTGTTGAAAAATTAACGCGACTGGTGGAAGGAGAATGCATCACAACCTCTGACTATGCTAGGTGATTTGTAACAAATATCATGAAACGTCTCGGGTACAAGAAGTTCAGGATCAGTCTTTGCTTTTTGGACGGCCTCATCTACTTCACCCCTGACCTCCAAATCAACTTTCTGTAAATAAAAAAAATAATAATCATAATAATAATTGATCATTAATAATTTTATGATTACAATAATATTTAATATAGTTACAAGCCATTTCGGCCCTGTATAGTAACGCTTTAAAGCAAAATACTCACAATGGTGTGTGTAGTGTACATTCGTCAATATCTCAGACCTCTTCAAACCAAAGAAGTCTGAAGAGGTCAGGCATACGGATGAATATATACTACACACACCATTGTGAGTATTTTGCTTTAAAAAGACATTACTATACAGGGCCGAAATGGCTTGTAACTATATTAAATATAATTGTAATCATAAAATGTCATATATGGCCCTAACTGTAATTAACAGGTTGATCCAACAAATGCATGGTTTATCGATCATTAATAAGACCCTCAAAAAATATGAAAGGCACAAGTGAACAAATAATCCAGACTAAAAAGTTAAGTACCACATTAATCAACATTAAACAAGATTAAAAAAAAAACATCAGGATTATTTAGTGATTAGGCCTAAATAAGTATCTTTATATGTTGCCAAAGCCTGACCGACCAAAAATCTTAAAAAGCAGGGTCAGAGCTCGATTTTAATTTTCTAGCTCCTGAAGTTCTCTTGAAAATTTTAAGAAATACCTTTAATTCATCAGCTGTCGCAAGATCACTTGAAATTATCCTCTCTTTGAAGTTTGTGATGGGATCCCTCTGCTGTCGTATTTCTTGAATTTCATCTCTAGTACGATAACTCGTTCCTGGATCACTCATACTGTGTCCGTAATAACGATATGTTTCAACTTCCATAACTAATGGACCCTTTAAATAAACAAAGCCAAAATAAATTGATAAATTGGGTTGCTTAAATATCTTTGAGCAGTTGGTGCAACAGATGCTGTTTAGACTTAGAATAAAAAATCACAAATACTATTTTGACGTTAGCTATGTCCTAACGCTAGTTTTCTGTCGGACGTAAAATATCGGAAATAACGATCAAGGTCACGACAATGAACCTTTGATGTTCAGATGCAACATTGCAACAGATAAATATCTGTTAAATGTCCGATAGCCATAAAGACAAACAGGAAATGACATCGCCCATTGGGCATGCGCATACAGTGTAGTTATCGAACCAATTTGCTCCTTGTTTTGTCAAAGGCATTATTGAAAAAAAAAGACTTCGTACTACTAGCTTCCTTCCCTGCTTGTTTTCATTCCTTGCTAAAATTCGCATTTTATTTATTTGACACCAGGTCAGGTTAAAGTTGTCACTTCATTTGATGATCTCGCCATATTTATGTCGGATGTACGGTTGTATCGGATGTACACCTGAAACGTAACGTGGGTATAAGCGACGTAGAAGGGACTTTTATCGGAGGTAGTTATATCAGACTTTAGCGCTCACACGTAACCTACCATCCGATATATCTCGGATAAACGTCGGATTTAAAACATATCGGTTTTATGCAGGCATAACTCATGCCGTGTGAACACAGCTTCAGGAAGTTACCAGAGTCGCGCGAGTTGCATTGGACTTTCCTGCTTAATAAAACTAACCTGGTTACAACACTAAGAGTTGATTAATCTGGCCGAGTGGCTTGGATAAGTTAGAATAACTTCCTGGGCTGTTTGCACTGGAATTACAGGGTGTACAGAGGGGGTGTGTGATGGGTGCGTAATACTCACTTTTCTAACCAAAATAAGTTGAAACACAAATGGTATGAATGGTTAACTCTCAAAATTTAAAGGAAAACTCCCAAAAGTACAAAAATAAGGGTTTGCCAAATTTAAAACCAAGATGTGTGGCCCCGCTTTGAGATTTACTATCCATCAATTGCACCTCCCCATTTCAAAGCCTGGGTACAACTAAACAATGGATCGGTTAGGTTTACAAAAATATTCCAATGCAACTCGAGTTTAATGGAACAAAATACATTGAAAAAAATGCTTACCTTGCCAGCCCTACAGTAGTCAGTAGCCCATCTTGTTGCCTCTCGTACTGCTAGCACATCCATTCCATCAACCTAAAATAAAGAAACAAAATAATCAATCAGAGATTGCAAATCCTGACCCTTGCACTAATTTTAACCCTTCCCAGTCGTAGAGCAGCGTAGTGATGCCCTGAAATATGATATAATGCCAAAGATAAATTCCCTAAAATCATTGTGGGCTATGCTGCCTTTCAATGAAAAATAGCTATCACAGATCTGATTATTTTAAAAATATTATAAAGTGATCAAATGAAAAAATGGGAGTGTACAGTATAAAAGCTAATTTTGCTTAGTGTTTTGTGTGACCAAGTTGATTTTTTTTACCACCAATTCTTCTTATTCTCTACATAAATTTCAGCAAAATTTTAAAAAATTATTAAAATTGATCGATACATTTTCTACATAGGTATGTATTGTTTTTAATAGGCCTCTAAAATGTTTTAAGTCCTAATTCGATAATTTACATTACTACATATTCTTGTATTAAGCAGTCTAGTTTTTTTTAAAATAATAGACAAAGTTAAGAATAATCATAGTTTTGTTTACAAAAAAATGTCTCTAAATCACGATAGTTCCAATACAATCCTAATAACAAATATAATGCAAGTGATATGTTATTTGCATAATATCTAAACAAGGCTGACACATTAGTGTTTGCTAATTTTGTTAAAGCTCAGTATTAGCTGAAATTCATTATGTATGCCATTATAAAACTTTGATAAGGTGTAAAAAAAACTGCAGAGGTTTTTTCAATTTTCACAATGTACACAAACCAATATTGACTACATCATGTTTTGTCATAAATTGCTTTGTAACTATATTGTTACAATGGTGGTATGTCACTCTCAAAATATGATGTATACTTAAAAGTAGCATAAATCAAAATGCCAGCTTCATGTCAATTGCTACCAGATGTCTCTATGAAGACAGTTACTTGAACCAACCAACCAACAAACCAACCGACCGACCGACTGACCGACCAACCGACTTTTCACCTTTTCAAGGATTCATATCTGTAGAGAAATGATACACAGCCAAAAGGGAGAGGGGTTCCCACTCCAGCTTAATGAATAAGACTCACCCACAGACCAGGAATATAGTCTCCTCTTGAATAGTAATCTGTTGATGCCGATGCCCTGTCGACTGCAGTACCCATACCAAACTTGTTGTTTTCACAAACGAAGATACATGGCAGGTCCCAAAGCTTGGCAATGTTATATGCTTCAAATATCTGACCCTGATTCGCTGCACCATCTCCGTAAAGTGCGACACACACATTGTTCGTGTTTTTGTACTTCTGAGCTAAAGCAACTCCTGCCCCAACTGGCACCTGTAAAATTAAAAGAGGTGTAAATAATTTTGTTTTTAATTTGGAAGCAGGATGTTACATTTAGTGACTCACTACATGGTACATGTAGTAAGCAAAAATATCTAAATTTAACAAAAAAAAAAAAACAAGCATGAAAAACGTTACATGAACCCATTGTGAAATCTGGTCATGAGGAATAACAAGTCGATCCGACAATAAGACGTGGAAAGCTGCGCACAGTCCATGCTCACGCTAGCCATTCGCCGAGTTGCCAATGGCTACTAGAATTCTCATTTGGCGCAAATAAAAATGCCCTTTTT
>JAOTQE010053227.1:0-20529 GCA_025631205.1 Nesometra sesokonis
ATAATTTGCGCCTTTTACTGGTAGAGCTTGGTAGGGCTTGGTTGGGCTTGGTAGGGCTTGGTAATTAGTAGGACCCACTCTCTGGTTTTCCTAGGCCTGACTGAGGCTAGGCCTAAGCCGTTTTCAGTTGATGATTTCCACGATTTTATTCACCCATTGCCACGTAGATTACTACCCTCCATTAGGTTACGATTGTTTATTGACCAATGATGGGAAATGCCGTTTCGAAAAAAAACTTGATTTCGGTATTATTATCATCGGTAATGTATCTTGCAAACTATTTTTCAATGAACATGTGTTTACTGTGAGAAGCATTCGACCTCGAAGTGTATAGCGTCACCTAGGCTAGGTTACAATAAAATGGCAGCCTCCAGTATTGGAAAATGTTTCGAACTTTGCCTTCAACCTACGATTTTTTAACCAACGAATCGGGTGATTTTTTAACCCAAATTATTACGATAGTTACATTTACAACATATCTATATTGGAATAGTGCCAAAATAATTATTTTCTCCAATTAAAATTATTTTAAACGATCTCAGCATGACTAGGCCTAGCTAGCCCCAGGCGAGGCCTGTATCGGCCTACGCGCACGAACTCGACCTACCATCGTAAATTCCTATATTTTTCTTTGAGATTTTCGCGGCCTTTAATTTTCGCGATCTTCAAGTCATCGCGAAATTCGCGAAAATTAAGGACGCGCGAACATAAAGGGATCTACAGTATTTCAATATACTTATCCAATGAATGTCATTGAAAGTGTAGATTACAGCTAATAGTGTGCTCTATTAGAAACTCAATTTTTGGATTTCCTTACTATACCATGAGAATCATGCTGTGGTGAGACCTCAATTATTAAACCAGAAACTGTCATCTATTAGGGAATTTATTAATAAAAATGAGGGTCATGACTCCAAGCTTAAAAAAGAATAGTGTTGTACTTACTAACAACAGCCCCCGTTGCACACCCAGTATAGATATATCGCTACAAGGTGAAAGAAAAAGGAAATTCAACATCTATGGTTGTGAAAGAAAACTATTTCTCAACAAGACAAATTTATAAAAAATCATATTAATCAAAAAGAGAAAATATCAATCATTTCTATTTGAAACGTAGTCCGGATTTTTTGTGGAAGGTGTAAACGCCACCATTTTTTACGTATTTAAAGTACACTGATTTTTATTTTTTAACTTTTAAAAAGTTATCTTT
Source organism: Nesometra sesokonis (assembly GCA_025631205.1). NCBI lineage: Eukaryota > Metazoa > Echinodermata > Crinoidea > Comatulida > Antedonidae > Nesometra > Nesometra sesokonis. The sequence continues at coordinate 1,211 of JAOTQE010053227.1, forward strand.
GGTGGCCACTTTAGATTCTAAAATTGCTACCACTAAAAAAAAAATCCCATAACTTTGGTCACACTGCACATTTTTTCATAATTTTAGGGACGTGTTTTCTTTGATTGTCACTTCATGCAAATTTAATGTTTTCAAAATTCTTGGATGGTGGTCATGTTGGCCGGATTTCTAAAGAATTTCCCCCAAAAAGCCAACATAAATACATTGTAACCAGACTAGTACAGGTAGTAAAACTCCAATTTTTATGAAGAATGAAGATTTTGTTTGTTTGGTATTTGCAACTGTATTAAGTATTCATTACATTTTAGCAAAACAAATTCTATCCATTAAAGACCAAAAAAAAAAAAAAAAAAAATTCCAACACTTCTACAGAACTTACCTGACCAGTAGTGAATACAGGTGAGAAGTAAGAACGTACTAACGTTTGTAACACTGCGTGACCCCGATATGTCATCAATGATGGGTCATCTTTCAACTTCTTTTTTCTGATTGCTACAATAGGATACAAGAAAACTTTATTGCACCTTTCATCAATAGAGAACCAAATTTAAAGAATTGAATATTAATTAACAAAAGAAAACATAAAAAAATGATCATTAGAAAATTACATACATAAACACAAATAGCATTATTTTAGTCATTAAGCAATATGCTTAATGACTAAAATAATTTAAAGGATTTTAAGTTAATTGAAAAACTGTAAAAATTAAGTAATCTATATTGCATGCTATAAAATTAGGGTACAGAGAAATTACTAATACTTAAACAGACCATGGAATGTGATTAAATTTCCAGTGGTATTCATTTTGACACGTGGGAAATTTAAGTTCAACATTTAAATTATTTGGTGAGTTGTATTTTTCTTTGTACAAAACTAAAAAAAAACGTTTTCATAAATTTTGTAAAAATAAATTTGTAAATGGCATGTGCCGGAGGGGTAGGGAGCTATAGTTTATTGTATATCTCTTGGACCTAAACTGACATGTGTTACTCCGATTTTTTTCTCCTTAGAAAATGTCCTAGAAAAGTTTTTGACTATATCATCCTCTTACAAATAGACCTAGAATTTTAGAGCAGTTGTGATGAAACTTTCTAAAATCAAACTGATATTTAGAATGTATGCATTTACAGAATTTCTGTAGTTGATGCTCTTTAGCGGCAGTGAAGAGCTTTAGAAGTTCTCTGTGTCATCCATATTGAATGTTTTTTTTTTGGGCGTAATCCAAATTTCTCTACATTCATTCTCTATTTTTTTTACATTTATTCATTTTTTTATTCACTTTTACATGATATCTTTATTATTACAAAATTATTTATACTGTTTTTTTTTTCAACTTTTGTAGCCCAACTTTTGATTTTTAATCTAATAATAACTGTATCTTACACTAGAGAACTTTGGCTGGATTATGATTCATAGCACAACCACATGTAGGGTAAATAAAATATATAGAACACCGCCATGGCATGTATGCGCCCCCTAGACGGGGCCGGCCTCTCCGGTGAGCATGGCCACCATTGTGATTTTTTCATGTAGTGTGCTCTGTCAATAAATGGCATTTCCAGTTCATGGTGCCCGTTTTTGTGTCTATTTATAGTGGCGAATTCTGGGTCCAGCAACCTAGGCCTAGCTTCATCAAGTTAGCCTTCCGGATTTAGCGCACTAATCCTCAATGGCCGTGGATCTGACATCCCACCACTGCCACCACGCCATAAATGAGACAAAAATCGCCGCAACGAATAGACACAAAAGCAGACACCATGAACTGGAAATGCCATTTATTGACAGAGCACACTACATGAACAAGCCACGATGGTGGCCATGCTCGCCGGAGAAGCCGGCCGCCTCCAGGGAGCGCATAAATGCCATGGCGCACCTCTTATTTTGTTTGAATAAGAGTGATGTGGCAACTTCAATGTCACTTTTAGTTTCCTCTAAAATACACCACTTTTTTTCCAACTGTCCCTAAGATAAAATGTCAAATAGGGGAAGATCAACAAGGTATTTTATACTTCATTACAGAATATTTCATTTGATTCCTTGCATTCCTGATGATGACATAATTTATGTTTCATATTAATCCTGTCATGATGGTGTGTTTCTCATTGCTTGGAGTATGTATTATTTTCCAACTTGAAGTTGATTAGTGGACCTTTCGGATCTAAGAGTTAAGTTTATTAAAGATGCATGGTCACCTGAAAAATGACAAAAAATTGATTTTGAAAATAACTTGCTTATTTTAAAGAAATAGAAAAATTATGATCATTCCACCCAAAATTAGAATATTAAAAATATATTTACCCCTACTTTGCAATACTATAATGCTTAAAATTAGCAAAAATCCATAAAAAGGCTGGAAGCCTCTATATTTAGGTCATTTTTGGTGTAAAAATCTTATTAAATTATTTTTAAATACAGTAATTTCTCTTCTCAAGTTCATAACTTCGATGTTACTTTAATATGAGCAAGTTAATTTCAAAATTAATGATTATGTCTTTTTGGCCATTTTTGAGTGACAATACCTTTAGTAAAGTAAAAACTATTAGTGTACTTACATCTCCTCGGTACAGGCTGCCACCTATAGTCCCAATTCTGTTGAGCTACTGCCCTCTTTGCTTGGTTTATTGTGTCGTTTGAAGCAAACCTCCTCATGTCCCACAACTTAATGCTCTGATCTTTGGAATTTGTTAACAAATACCTTGAATCACCCTGTAAAATTACATACAGAAAAAATACCTTTTTTTTTCTTTTTACGGTAAGATATACATCAATAGCACCTTGGCAAATCGGCGGCAATTCCTCCAGAAGAGACACATTCTCTGAAACTAAATCCTGAAAGTTAACTTTGAAAACTCGGGAACTTGGGATTATTGAATCAAAGTTTGCATAAATGTCAAGTTTATGCCTTAAATTTTTGTCTTTATTGAATCTATACAAGTGGAAACCAATTTACGTGTACATATTTAAGCAATTATATATACTACCATATTATTGTTTAAGAATCAGTATTTTGTTTATTATTTGGAAGTAAATAAATGTTCATTTGAACTTTGAACTTTGAAAGAGTTTATCAAGGAAATGCAACCACCTCACATGCTTCTAAAATTGAAAGTTTATAACGGATAGGAATACCCTATAGCAACTTAAAGTGCTATAGTCTTCAAGTTGAAGTTTGCACTTAACTGGCAGCTAAGAAATTAACTGGAAACAAATCCAATTATCTATTGTGGTAAGTGTTTACACAACTTTCTAATGGGGATGTACACCTAATGGCTGGTTTACACAAAATACTATGGAAATAGTTACCACACACACATATTATTTGAAACGAAAAATACTGAGACAACCTTGCTGGCATTCTTCTAGATAGAGCTACTGCACGCAAAGTAAAAAGGAACACATGGCAAATTTGCACAAAGAACATTATCATACTATAATTTGAGCAATGTTTGTCTGTCTTGTCTGTTTGTTCTTCTACTCCTCCCAGGTCATTGGTCACGATCTCCATCAAACGTGGTGGGTGGATGCAGGTTCACTGAGAAATTGACCTTGAGGGGTTAATTTTTGGAAAGTTCAAGGTCACTGGGGTGAAAGGTCAAATAACTGTTTTTTACCATTCCTTGATCCCATCTTGGCCAATCTCGGTGCAAGCATGTAAGTTCACACCAGAATTACTGATGATGGGTCGTGGGGTCAAAGGTCAAAATCACAGGAATGGGGTCAAAGGTCAAGGTTACAGGATGGGTAATTTGACTAGTAATCAAAAGGCACACTAGTTCAAAAAAGTACATTTTTGTTCCATATTGTGTTTGAAAAATTCCGAATGTAGAACACTTTACACATTTTACACTTTTTATTAACAACTGCAAAGAATTTGACAGTATCATCATCTTAATGCATTATATAGTGACAGATTTAAGGAGGAGGGGGGGCTTAACAGGCTTAAGCCTCCACCCTAGTAAAATTGACCTGAAAACATATTTTGCTTTAATGACAAAGGACTAATACAAATAGATGCACAACAGCTGTATATAACGAATCCAACAGTAAAAAACAGGACTTGTTCTTGCAAGCAGATTTTTTTACTTGTCAAATCTTCTCCCCCACCTCCCCCCCACCCCCAAATCACAGTACTGGATCTGCCCTTTTGTAATCAAGTCTGGGGTATAATTACTATTTGTGAAAAAGTTTTACAAAATAGTTATTCATACAAACCTTTGAGTTAACAAATGTAACACCATCTGTATGCCCTGCAAAAACCCCAACAGGACAGGGACAGATCTCAGTCAAGCACCGACGGTCCCACACTTTACACATTCCATCGTCTGCTCCAGAATATATGATATGTGAGGATTCATCAGCAAAGACAACTGCACTTAGATCGTCATCATGTGCTTCAATCTAAAAACAATATAAATGCAGGGTTAGGCCAAACAAAAAAATAAAACAAATACTCGTATCTCAACCCCTTGTGTATTAAAATACTGTAATCAGCCTTGCCATTTTTCCAACCAGGACCAAAAAAGATCAATTAATTAATTAATACACACAAGTAGTAGTGGTATCATTGCAGATTGCTTTTCTTTGTAGCATTTCCTGACTGTCCTTTAGAAACACTACTCCTATGTAAGCGTGTACATGGACGAGTCAGCAGTGCCGTTGTTTCGTAACTGAAAGTGAAATATGTTTGTAGGTTCAAATCCCACTCCGTGCAAAAGTTATCAGAAACAATTTTCAAATACTGTAATCAGCCTCGTCACTTTTCCAACCAGAAAAAAGATCCATTAATTAAATCAACCACACGAGTATGCCTTGAGCTCCGTCTAGCCGGAGCTAAAAATACAGTCTCTGGTCAGACCTAATTTCTAAAATTGATGCGGTGATGCGTTTTTTTTTTAAATGAAATGGTACAGAACATTCATTAAAATTTCAAATATAGTCAAAATTGGCTAGTTGAAGCATCAAACTGTAGGTGGTGCTGTTGTGTATATGAACACATGGCAATATATACGAAAAAAAACACTGATTCCGTAGGTCTAAATAAACGCGTATGCTGACCAGAGACAGTTTATTATTTTGGCCTTAGATTGCTTTATTTCAAAATATTTCAATGAGGTTCAAACCATATTCTTTTATACAGTTGAACCTCACTGTGCAGACACCTCTCGTAAACGGACACCTCCCATAACAGACAACAGCCTGTTTGTTTATCATACCTAATCAGTCCATTTGGTACCACTCGTAAGCGGGAAAAATTTTTGACCTACAATTTTTATTTTGCTTCACCGCAGAAAAAAACCGACATTATACAGTAGACAAATCTGGTCTAAACAAGTAATATATAATGGTAATATGCCTAGGGTAACCTTTTATCCTACTGCAACATTCCCATTTTACAGTTCTGTGTGAAAGGGGTTATTGACTGTACTTACCCTAAGTATTCTTTCACTCTTTTCTCTGTCATAAACATAAATGCAACCATCATTAGCTCTATAAATTTAGATGAAAAAAAAAGTAAATTGTAAGTTTAAAATACCATTATATAATTTCATAGTAGATTGGCTTGCAAAACTATTTTCTCAATGTCTTGGGGCAACTAAAATTTGCATAATACAAACGTAATTTTGTTTAACTTGTTGATGCGGAAATGTAAAATCAATTTCAATCTGCCATTTCCAACATTCTGGTAAAAATTGTATGTCAGCAAAGAACATTTCTTTTTCAGGCAGGCAATTCATTTTTGCCTGAAGCCTTTTTTCCTGTTGATCGTTGTTTCAAAAACGACGATCTGACACATGGTTTTGAAACATTATAAACAGTTTAAAAAAATAATGATTAATTCAAATCAAGCTGAACCGCTAATTTTATCTATACTATGCTGTGAGCAATGAAATTCGTATGCCTTCATTACGAACTAAAACTAAAATCGCTATAAAACAAAGTTAAAAAAACTTTCTAACTACAATTGTTATTATATTAGTTTGATAATTTTATATTTTATGTTCTGAAGCAAGTTACAACTCAAAGAAATTTTCAAAAATAAACAAAATGTGTAATTTATTATTAGGCCCAAAACCTATGAATTCTTGCCACAGGCAATGTTGCCTTGCAAGCACCCCACGATTATTAACAAAATCGTTAAAGTTAAACCAATGTTAATTTTAACGATCCAAATCGTTAACTTTTTCTAAATTCAGGATTATACAATGTCAAAAGCGACCGTTTTTCCTGTAAGTTTTTGTGAAGATTGTCATTTTTCAGAATTAGCGATCAAAAACAGCATTTCAAAAAGCCATTTTTCTCAATTCACTATCAAGGGGTCAAGAATTATTTCAAAATTCTGTGGGCCTTGAGTTGGCATTGTATTTCTACTATTGTTTACTGTTGTTATCAAAATAAAACTGTTAATACAGTCAGTTTTTTTTTTTTGAAACCAATAACAAATTTCTTCATACCCAGCAAGAATCTCACGATTATCGTTCGAAAAGTTAACAGTAAATGCACAAAAATGCGAGTACTCCTCAGCATTGAGATCAAGAGCTGTGTGGGTTTCATAGTCACCATAAATGTTACAAAGATGAACTAAAAGAAAAGAAAAAAAAAACCATTTTAACACATTGACTGTTAAGGACATAGTATCAAGTCCAAGTTTGTGTGTGTACTTCTGCGCCATGGATGTGAGACCAGGAAATAGTCTGTTCCCTGGTGAGACGAACTAAAAGAAACGAAATATGTTAGGTCTCACCACAAAATTAGTCGCATCGTAGGTGAGATCTATAATCACCAAAAAAAGGATGAAGAAAAATTTTTGCGAAATTTAGTTTCAATCAATTATGAGTACAATGTTTCGTTGTAATATAATTTTTAATTGAGTTTTCATACAGGAAAGTGTCCTTCTGGAGAATTTTAAAGATTTATAGCATTTTAATTGTAGTTTTAGATGGATTTATGAGTGATTTTATCAAAACTATCTTTCCATGCATGAAACATTTAAATGTTCATATCTTTGGATACTTATCCAATGGATGTCATTTAAAGTGTAGATTACAGCTTAAATGCTTTATTAGAAGGTACCAATAATGCAATTTTGGATTTTCCTACAATAAAGACTCATTTTGTGGCGAGACCTCACAAATACACATTATAACACATTGACTGTCATGGACATAGAACAGAGGTCTCAATTAGAGCGGTAAAGAATCAGGAGATTTTATGTTGGCTTGTCAATCAAATTTGCGTAAGTGCAAATGTACGACGCTTCATAATAAAAAACAGAACACAGAAAAAGTACAAAGAAAATGTAAAAATATTTGTATTTGTATATAAATTGTATTTAACACTGAGCAGAGCTAGTATTTTTTGAAGCGACAACTGATTTTGCTAGGCCAAACCCTACCCTATTTTTGGGAGAAAAATGTATTATTTCAGGAGGGCGGAAGATGACACAAAAAATCAGGAGACTCTCGCCATTTTCAGGAGACTTGGGACCTCTGCATAAAATCAAGTACAAGTGCATGCGTGATACGCTGCAACATGGATGTGAGCTAACGTATTTCAATTGAAAGTATTACGTCAGAATTCCCATGTGCCCTGTTCAGATTATATTGCATAATTCTACTATTAACTTACAATTCCTCATATTCACCCATCATTTGGGGAACATTCATTCTCAGATCTAGGTCCAAATATTTGAAATAACCTTCCAAACATGGGACAAAATTTTCAATCTTTAACCAGCTTCAAAAAGGGTTTAATAGCGACATAATTTTATTCAATGAATGATTGTTCCGTGTTAAATACTTGAATTTGAATATACATATGTTCAATGGGGCATAATGTATGCATATATAAAGCGTTGTTGAATAAAGAGCAGGGCTCCATTAACTACACAGTGAAACCACAATAAATTGTGTTTGTGTTATTCTCGTAGTTTTGTCTAAAGCCACGCGTGTGTATTTCATAGTAAATACGTGACAGTAAGAATGCCTTGATCTTTGCAAAGGTGCTCTCCATATAAATGTCAATAATAATTCCCAGTAAATCCCTCTGGATGGGATACTAGTCCATTGCAGGTTAATTCCCAACCATTGTACAGATGGGTAGACTTAATGTACTTTACTCACATTGCTTAATTAAGGTTACCACAACCAACTATGTGAGGTCTCACAACAAGTTTCATCGTAGGTGACATCAAATTGAGATAATCACAAAAATATGTCCGAAGTCAAATTTTTCAAAAATTTAGTTTTAATCAATTATGAGTACTAGGGTACACATATTTCATGGACGATTTTCAAAAAATCATGTTTTTATACTGAACATGAAAACTTCAAATGCTCATATCTGTGGATCTACTTATCCAATGAATGTCATTTAAAGTGTATATTACAGCTTATTATGCCCTATTAGAAAGTATAAATAACTCAATTTTGAATTTTCCTACCATGAGACTCATTTTGTGGTGAGGCCTCACAAATGTAAATCTCGAACTCTCGACCTCTCTATTGGGATTCTGAACCACAAACACTTCAGCAACTGCTACACGCATTATGATACTGTATGCCATATGTGGCAGAGCCAAGCCAAATGAGACATAAGTCAGAAAATTGAAAATTGAGTTTTTTTATGGATTATAAAACTACATATTTTTATCTTTTACATGCAAAAAAAATCAGCATCATACAATGTTTCCTTGCGAAGATATGAGAAATTGAAGTTCGAACAATTAAAATGTAAGTTTGAAAATTGTTTATCAGTATACATTGACTACGCAATGTCATTTTAAATTGAATTTTTTAAACATTTTTGATCATATATTTGAAAATTGGTAAGGTGATTTGAAAGTTGAATGTATGAACTTATGTTTTTGAAATAAAATTTTAAAAAATGGAAAAAATGACCATTTTTAAATTTCTGCCTATTTTAAAAAACTAGAATTTGCGACTTATGTCTCATTTGGTTTGGCTCTGCCAAATCAATTCCCTAATATCTGTGAGTCCCCAAGTGACATCTCTTAAAACACACTACGAAGTCCCCCCTCCCCCAACCCCGTTTTGGGGGGTGCTAGCTGCAAAATGTTACTGTTACTGTACTGTTACCACTTGTTTTTGTTTATTTTAACATACATAAATGCAATACTGTACTTACTAAAAATCTATTTGGATTAAAGTGAATGCTTACTTTTATCTGACCAACTTGAGTATATCAGGTAACACCCATCAGGACTGTAATAAGTTGAAATAAAATAAAATGGTATAAATAATTTAGAATCTACAATAAAAAAAATTAATAGTACTGTGTTACAAATATGAATGAGTTAAAAAAAATATTGAATAAGATATATTGAATAAAATATACACAATTACACCAACCATTAAAAAGCAGTTAATAAAAGTCTTAATTTCCAGTATAAACTATACTATTGAATAAATAAATTTTATAAATATTTAAAAATTATACTGGTTAATTGAAACTACATTATTATTGTGACACTGTACAGGTACTTAATCTATTATAACCCATGAAGGATTAAAACTATGTTACAGCACAAATTGTCACCATACACAATTTGTGCAGGGCCTGTCGGCACAATTTTTCGCCGGCACAAATTGTCGTCTTTCGGTGGTGACAGTTGTGTAGGCATTGATGGCACAAATTGTTGCCGGCGAAAAACTGTCATCCTTAGATGACGACAAACTGTGTAGGCATTGTCGGCACGATTTGTCACTTTGCACAAATTGTATCCAGTTACAATAATACATACAATAATTCTCAACAATAAGGATTGGCTTTACTCTTCCATATTTTTTCCATCTAGTTGCTGATACACTGACTTCCTTAATTTGTTTTCGCCCCTCCATTTATAAATAACTGGAGATGAGACTACATTTTAGCTGTTGAACCTCGTCTACCGAAAGGGGTGGTTCCACTCTAGATTTTTTTTTTGTCGAGGTGAAAAATGCGGGTAGGGAAACAAAGTTTGAGTGTAGCGGATGGTTGCCACTCCAGACATTTTATAAGGGCCAGTTACAAAATATCTTTATGCTATGGAGTTGAAACTTACAGAATATACTAGAATCGTCACTTCCTTTATAATCAGGTAAAATTCTGACAAGTTATTGTATACATTATTGTAGCTGGCGACAATTTGTGCAGGGTGACAAACTGTGCTGACAAAGCCTACACGGCCGGGTTTGTCATCACCTAAGGACGACAATTTGTGCCGGCGACAATTTGTGCCATTAAGGCCCTGCGAAAATTGTTACCAGCATTAACTGTGCAGGGCGACAATTTTTGCTGTAAAAAGGTCTCTTTAAATTCAATAATTGCTAAAAAACTCAGGTAAATAAGCATGTGTCAAGAATATAACTAATTAACTATTGCAAGAGGTATTTAGTTCAATTGGTTAAACTGGCGGTTGTCAGTGAACCATGGAGACTCCCTGGTCCCTGGATGGTTGAAATACAGTACATGTTAATAACACACCATCTTTTGGATGAGAAATTAAGCTGTTGGCCTCTTTATTAAAGTCTCAAAAATCAAGAAACCAATGTAAATAAATAATATACTATATAAAAACTACCCTTTGATAAAAATAACACCATTTGAATAGATAGATACACCATGTTAAATTACTAAGAAAATCTACCTAGCACCACAGAGAACCTAGTAAAGTAATATATATATAATTACCAAGTCTGCTGATGTTATTAATGTCTTAATTAAAGATCAATAAGTAATTGCTTGTTTCTTATGATGTCAATTAATTAATGTGAAGGTTTATTCTCAATAATGGCTGTATTGTCCTACGTATACTTGTAGAGCATTGCTGACCATATCATGGGTAGTATCACTTGATATGGTACTGTAGTTTTATAGGGTTAACTACCCTAGTTATCTAGCGTCACTACCATTATCGACCATGTTAACAGAGTTATTGTTTTCCACATGTTAACATAATATTGTTATTGTTATTTTCATTAATGGACTTTAAATTAAACATACACAATTAACACTCCAAAAAACAACTACCCTTCAGACTTTCCATTATATATTTTTTTTTTTTGCTTTTTAACGTCTGATAAACAGTTACTCAAGTACAGCATTTTGGAAATTTAATGTAGGTTGGTCAGTCAGAAATATTCTTTTATTAGGCACCTGTGAATATTTTTAAAAAATGACCTTTTTTATTTCCTATATACACATTTGTGGATTTAAACTTTCTTACAATTATCAGAATAATTTCCTGTAATTCTTACAATTTGAAAATGTTGTGTATTTAGCTAAAAAATCAAGAAGCATGAAAACTAAAAAAATGGTCAACCCTTATACTGGAAATTTATAGTCAGTCAAGCTTGGTAAAAATAAAGTTGTTTAGACATTATAAATATTTACACTGGTTTCATGAAAATTGGTTTTCTAGGTCAGTTTGACAAAAGTAGAATGTATATAAAACATGCAATTACTTGAAAGCATATTACACATTACTGTAAGTGTAAAATCGAAATATTTACCTAAAGGCAGTATCTATAATGCTCCATCCAATCTCCCTAGCTGGTATACAGCGAATCTGCTTAAATTGACCATTTGTTGTATCAAATAGTCGTATAAACTTGTCTTGACAAGCAGACATGAACACTGTTCCATCTTTTGAGTATGTACCACAAAACACTTTAGACTGAAATGACTTCAGAACCTTCATGTGGTTTGGTAAAAAACTAATAAAACAATATAAAAAAAGGATTTTTAAAAATATTTGCTTTTAAACTTTTTTTCTATTGTTGACTGATGGTAATAAATTATAAATATATAAAAACTGTATATCTTGTTTTATTCGTAAATAGGCATTATTATACCTGCCAACTTTTTATGTCACCTATGCGCGAGATAATTCCTGCCGCTGGTGCTGGGCCGCATTTCCGTTTTCAATCTGGCAAGCCGAAAACAAAACACTTCATCTGTCCATTTTTGCCCCATTTCAGTAAATCACCACTGGCCGTTTTTTTTCCTGTATATTGATTTAAATTGTCTCTCGCATGAGAAAAGGTTTTTGCATGACTGTATGAATGAGAATTCTGCTAATGCTTGAGAAAAATAATCATGCCTGAGACATCCAAAGTAGGTCCCAATGCAAGAGACTCACACATTATGCGTGAGAGTTGGCAGGTATACATAGAGTGGCCTAAGACCTAAATAACTTTATTTTGAATTGATACAGAGATTGAACAATGTTATGTATAGTCAATACAATGAAAAGTTTGAAAACATAGAATAAAATATTTTTTTAAGAGCATTACAGCAGGTATTCAGTATTTGAGGAAGTGTAGCAAATTTGGGAGGGGCACGAGGAAAGAGATGAGGAATGTGTACCTCCCACATACAGTATTTTTAGAGGGAGGTGGTTCCCCCACTTTTCAATGGAAAAACCAAATTTGTTTTGATAAAATAGAAAGTACTATTTATACGGAATTGTACTACAAGATGCTTTGTTTGAGTGTCTAGAGGCTCAGTATTTTGAAAAGAGGTGAGGGATCTTACAAAATCCACCCCTGGCACACTCAGCCTTTCTATGTACCCCCTATTATACAGTATAGTACTATACCTTGACATAATTGCACATTGATCAGCTCTGGTGAAACCCGTTTGCCTATTATACATCCTCTGAAATAAAAAATGATAATCAGTAGTTATTAATTAGTTTGTTCACTGTACATTCAGAAATTTAGTGAGAAAAGGCGTGCAACATTCACAACAGTCAACATTTGATTTTTTGATAAGCAGTCTATATCACAGCCCTCTTCTGGGCCATAACCAGAATCTGAAATGGGGGTGCAAATGTGAAAGAATCGAGCTTATGCCATGAAGACCTAATTGGCTAGAGCACACCTTTCTGTTATGTACATATATTCTGGGTTTATAATTTAACAAGCAAGAAAGAGGGTTGCTTTACCAATTTTACATGGTTTTCCTGGTTTCTTGCTACAGTATAAAACAGTACAGTGGAAGGCTACTTGGATTGGCCACAGATGGCTGAAGTCAACTGTTCTCCATTTGGTGGGGAGAAGGGGTGGGTGCACCAATCATCCCCACCCTCCCACTACTAAATTTGATCATCAAAAATGATAATAGTTGTTTTAAAAGCAAAATATGACACTAAAAACACTAACCCCAAATCATTTGCAAATAACCTTCTTGTTTCGCTAAGTTCAATCAGGAACATGACAAATCGATGAGGATCATAGCCCTCTCTTTACAACACAAAATCCTAAAATCTGCTCTAATACTTACGTTTGATAGTGTCTTTGGTATTGACTTTTTTGCATATGGTTTCTCATTATGTTTGCAGCAGTTGTACTGTAACACCTCTTGTTTATAGTCACTTGTCTGTAATTAAAATATTGGTTTTCTTGATAATATTATTCAAATAAATAGTAATTTACGTCATAACCCTATCTCGTATCTGTAACTAAAACAAAGCAGCTAGGAGTTAGAGAATATTTTTCGGCATTATCATTGTCCAAATGCTGTGAAATTTTATCTGTTAGCTCACAACTACTTGTTCTACAGATTTACCTATAGATATTTTAATCCCGGAGTTACCCTTTAAATGACCATTTTTTTTTATCATTTCTGCCTCAATTGAGGAAAACTAGCTCTGTATACTTATTTTGCTTGGCTCTGCCACATATAGGTTACCTTATTTCCTGCACCAAGTAATGGTTTTTCTTGTGCTCTATCATCAGTCCACAATAGCATGACAGATCAAAAGTACATAATATAGAGTAAATAAATAAAATAAGTCCACATATTAAAGTCAAAGATCACTTTTGTATTTGATCCCACTGACCTATAACTAAGAGCACATTTTGTAGCAGAAAGGTAAACCCCTCCCACGTCAATAGACCCTGGAAGATACACCACGGTATGACTCATAAAATTACCATATTGCATGTAATTATTAAAGTAAACAATTTGGCTGGTATTCTCAAAAGTTAGTCCAGGACTAACCCTAGAACAGCACTAGATCCTGGACTATCCATAAACCTGGTTCCTCGGCAGACAAAATTTACAATGCTTTCATCCAGGGTTTATAACATGGACAAACAATAGAAATTTTTGAGAATGCCATAGTCAGATAGTCTTAGATTAAATCTGAATTTAGTCCTGGACTAAAGTTAGTCCACTTTTGAGAATACCAGCCTTTAACTCCTGTGTATTGTAATCATGGTATTGCTCACACAGTCATCTACTCAATGTCCCAGGCCATTCACAGGCCCTTCTTTACAAGGGGGAGGGGGGCAAGGTGTGGAATTTCACATTGGCAGGGCAGTAGCTCACTTTGGCATGGGCGTGTGGTTTTCGCCCTTGTCAAATCGTTTAGGATGCCTCAAACTTTGGAAAATTGTCTTTTTGAAGACTAGTGAACGGGATGTAATTATATATTTGCACCGTGCAACCATAATTACCACTGCAATGAAGTTTTTTGTCAAAGTTTTGGTGTGTGTGTGTTGCTGCACACGTTTTGGGCGCCAACCAGGGACATTTGTGAGGTGTCATCACAAAATGAGTGGTGCTGTACAAAAAACCCAACATTGAGTTATTGTTATATTTAAATAGAAGATATTATAAGCTTTAATTGGTTTTTGAATTACTTCCATAGATGGAGTATAACCAGAGAAAATTAATTTTGAAATGTACTTGAAAACACACTTTGGAGAAAATCGACTTTAAAGAGAAACAACTGTTGACTTTCTGCCTGTTTCCCACTGATATTGAATACCTTTACAAAATGTTTTCCAAAAACATGTTTATTGTAAATAAACATAAACAGGATGCTTGTAATTATGAAATTTCAGTAATAAACTTTCCAAACCAACAAAAATCTTTTTTATAAAATTGTGACTTTCTACCTATTTTTGTGAATATCTCAAAATGACCTGGCTTACAACACGACTCATTTTGTCATGACACCTCACTGTTGGTAGAATACATACCCACAAATAAAGCGATACTCCGTAAAATGGGGATATCCCCGACTTTAGAACTTGCAGAGATAACCCAAAATGTGGTTTCCATGTTGTCTTAATTTGTATTTTTTTAATGTTTGAGCATTGCCACAGTTTACAAGTTCTGGGCATATACTTGCAACAAAATTTTGGAAGAGTGGTCTCCTATACACTTATGTGTACGTTCTATAATGTTCAATGTTTGCTCCCCGATTGCCCAGCTCGAGACAATATTCTGAGCCTATACAATTAATTAAAAACATGCGATATCATTGGTTGATGCTTCTTTACGGTAGTCCCCTGTTGGCATGAAATGCATGTCCCCTTTCGCCATTGAAAACAAGATGTCAAATTCAAATCACTAGTTTTGTTTTAATTTCTGATTTTTGTTTAGGACAGGGGTACACCATGTTGCATCTGATCATATATTATTATTGTTATTAGGTTATAATATTCTTAAACTTGATATAACATTAATACTAGAGACAGGTGCAAACATATGGTTTCCTCTCAAATAGTGAAATATAAAATAAATAAACTGCAAAACTTACATCTAGTTTAGATGTGTCTGGATTTGGATCTTCTGTTGGAAATAAGATATATTATATAAATCTTAAGTAATAATAATAACCTTTGCAAATATTTCCCAAATTTTTGCATATTTAAAACTTTATGTAGTTTTCTGAGCAATATTAATTATGCAAAAATTTGAAAAATTATGTATACGTCCTTATGTCCCACATTCTATATTTCATTAAATAATGTTTATCATTTTTAAGATTAGTTCAGTAATATGATTGTCTGTCATTACATTAAGGACGATTTTCTAAAGAAAGTTTTATTTGTTGTACAAAAAAAGTAATTAAATTTTCTGGGATTTCCGCTTATGAGAGGTAAATTAAAATACAAAATTTTAAATTTTAAGACAAAAAGTGTCCGCGTCCGCTTAAGTGGGGTGCCCGCTTACGAGAGGTACCATATACACTGATTAGATAGAAAGAACAAACGGGTGTTTGCAATAGCATCTGTTATGGGAGGTGTCTATTTACGCAAGGTGTCCACACAGGGAGGTTTAATAGTATTTTATTAGGTCTAATTAACATGAGAAATTGCTGAAATTGACAAAAAGATCTGGGAAAGGACATTACAGGGATCAACCTACAATTAGGTTGTGTAGTTGTTGGAGTTCAGATGGAGGCAGGAGTAGATTACAGTATATTACATTCTAGCATATTATATTTCATTCTCGCACCACACACAGGAACAAAAAAAAAAAAATCAATGTTTTTTTTAATGCAGCATGTTTAAAAACTCAACAATTTCGCATTGTTTTTGTTACCTCTTTTGTCAAAATTAGGACTGACACAACTGGCAACTTTGGCAACCACCAGGAAGCACCAGAGCCTATAAAAACCAAAATCTCACCACCGGAAACTATTTCCCTACATGACATTGCATAAAACTAAAATACAAATTTTAAATACAAAATTTCTTTGAAAAACTGTTAAAAATTTTGATAAATGGCACTCAAATACACATAAAATTGGAAGAAACATTAATTGAGAAGCGATTATTCCAACATCAATCTAGATTTTTAAAACATTTTTCAAAATAATTTAGGCTTTGACATGTATATTTTTCTTAAGCAACTGCACGTAGAAAAATACTCTCCGCTGCTGAAATGTTGTTCTATATTGGGCTCTGGTGGTTCTCCAGTAGATTTAAATGTGCTATAGTATTATTAGTAAGCATAGTGGAAGCATTTGGCACAGCAGTTGCATTTTAGATATCCAATCAGGTTTGGGCTTTGAGACTCACTCTATAAGGCCAGCGGAAGCGGTTCAGCTGGCCAGGCGTTTGCCGGACCACTTTTTGACATTATGTCAAAATTTAATATGTGAACTCTCCGACTTTGCCGGACCACTTTTATGATGCTTCCGCCGGCCCTGCTCTATGGTCAGTTGTTTGTTTCCTTAGGCAAGACACATTATCCATGTTGCATCTCTCCACCCAGGAGTATAAGTGGGAACCTGGGCGGTACAAATGCACTCTAATGTTTGCGCTGATCTTGCATCATTGTGGAATGAATTGTGTCCCACAGGTGTTTTTCAAATGACTGGGGTAATAATTGTTAAGCGCTTTAGGCCTTGGCATTTAGCGCTATATAAAAAGTTTCTGCTACATGTTATTATTATAGTACTCAAACACTTTCCATTGGTTTTTTATTTGTTTTTTTTTAATTTAAACTTACCTTCCGGTCTACATGATGCAAAATTGTATTCATTGTCACTGTCATCACTATCAATTAACTGATGTAATCGCCGTCCAGATGATGTAAATTGAACTGTTCCACTGAAATTTAAAAAAAAAAATATAAATCATTAATTTACAATAACTTAAAATTTTAAATTGTAAGAAGGCGAAATAAACTTCAGTATCAATAGGTTTAATAGACCACTCCAGACCAGTTAAACATTTTGCAATAATTGTATTCCTTAACCTCAGTTAAGACTTTGAGATGTGTGAGTTGTATGGCCGAGTGGCAGGGAACCATAAACCATAGTGAAAATAACAGCATGGGTTCGAAGCCTGCTCGCACCATGGTTCCAGTTGTGGAACAATTCTTCGCAGATAAGGACTATAAACCATAGGCCCAGTGTATACAATGGCTCATTTGCACTAAAGAATTCAGTGCATTTTCCGAGATGAGTGAGAGTTACCCAGGTGTACTCATTCACACATTCGCTGCCGGGGGCAGCAGAATGTAGTTCCTATGGGCAGCAGGATATGACCCTTAAGGGAGGAGAATGTCATTGAATGCATGAACATCATGTCCACAATGCTGGTGGCAAGTTATGGTAGTGACTTTACTTTTATATGTCAAATTATTGATATTATTACTATTACTAACTATTATTTACTAATTACTAACTATTACTATTATTATTATTAAATCAAACACAAAAGTAATTAAACAACCTAATACATGAAGGTTTCAATGCTCATGTGTAAAAATGTGACCATGATTTAAGTATCCATTACTTCTTAGAAGATTAATCTACAATAACTGTATTTATTTATTGAAACTGTTGGAATTTACATTCCTATAAATACTTATTGTTCTTAGTTTGTCCAAAATTTTAACAAGGTCCATACGGTAAAAGCACAATTTGGTAAAATGTTAGGGGAAATGATGCAAGAGAAATTGTAATTTTGCTGCCCAAAAAAGGCAATATTTGATCAGTGACATGTCCTAGAGGCTTAAGCCTATGTAAATGTTGATGGGATAGGATTATACAGTATGAATTTATGGCATTTCTATTTCCTGAAATACATTTGTTTAAAGTTATATTCAAATTCACGGCTTAATCAGTACGTAAGCAAGGCGTAAGCAAATCCGAAGGGTAAGGCCCCATAAAAATAATTATTACTATTAGTTTACCACCCTACCAAAGCATAAAAACTGATGAGGGCGGGAGGGTTTTTTTTTTAACCAACCCTCCAACGTTGTCATCTATCTATCCTTACACCTACATAGCCTAGCCTAGCTAGGCCTGCTACTAGCTAGGGCCTAGTTACTGAACCCTACTGTAGAGCCTAGCTAGGGGCATGTTAGGTCATACCACCAGGCCTGTAAACTAAGAAGATGTATCAAGATTCAATCGTTTTGCACACAGGTCACTTATTATTATAGATTTGCCTCCTAGAGGTAGGTCTAGGCCTACCTAGGCTAGTTATCCTAAGGCTGATGGAAAGGTGTACTATAACTGTAATGATAGCCGTGACTGATAAAAGATGGAAAAGAGACCACCTAGGCCTAGGTGCAAGCTAAGCCTAACTATTATGCTCTACTCTACATACGTGCGGAGCAAATACGCTAGCACTGCAGCGTAATCTTGGTAATTTTCGTCCTCTGCGTCGTCGTTCATCCTTGCATCTTCTGGCTCACGACCACTTGTTTGACGTGAACCCATTACATTAGTTAAAGCTCTATAGTAAATATTATATAATTATATAACATAAGCCTTATGTCTATTTCTGCAAAAGCGTAGTTTAATATCTCAATTGGTCGACACTTGTGATGTTTTTATTTTTGTTTTTCTGGTCACCAAAGCCGCCCTCTCGTGGTCAAATTACCAACTATGAAACGCCAGTTGTGCCTTATATTTACCTTCACGCTACATTTTTTTAAACAAGTCGATCCGACAATAAGACGCGGAAAGCTACGCACAGTATAACTACCAAGAAGTTAATCCTTAACTTGTACATGTGTTTGAGCAGGAGAGTAATATTATTATTGAGGCGTAGGTTAGTAG
>JAOTQE010053238.1:0-20528 GCA_025631205.1 Nesometra sesokonis
CATGAGAAAATCTACGAGTGAGATTTCAGCTAATGCATGACAAACATTTTCTATGCGTGCCCGCCCCTATGCGTGAAAATAATTACAGATTAAGGTTTTACCTGCTCGGCCAACAAATGCCCGACATTAGAATGGAGTTTTAGGCCGTGTTTTCGCAAGAATTTCGGATTAACAGATAAAATATCAAATATCAAAATGGGACATTTACAACTAAAGTTACTGGACAAAATATACACAAATTTCCTTTGTATATTTGTTTATATTTCCTGTTGTTTATTTGTTTATTTCTCAGTAACTTCCTTTGCGACAACTTGGTGGTTTTGCCATGCCTTGCCTCAAATGATGTTTAATTAATTTAAAATGTAATCATTATTAAATTAACTAATCCATAAGCCAAATTACATAGCTATTTGATACGAGAATTAGTCAGAATATCTCAAAACAAACCAAGCGTGAAACTGACTATATTTTTTAAATTACATGCATCACATGAAATGTACTGAAAATGTCAAAGCGGATACTAGTGCAAATGCGGGCACATACAGCACATAATAAGCCTATTAAATAATCAATATTTACATATGAACATGGTATCGGGAGGCCGCATGCGCTATGATGCCTTATTTATGTGGCATAATATGCACCAGTTGATTGGCTAGGGGAAGTACATCCAATCCTTTGAAAAAAAAAATAACATCCTCCAACTAGGGTTAACATGGTAGATAATGGTAGTCAAAAGGTAGATCTAGGTAGTCAACAGGGTTAACCCTAGAAAAATTTTCATTCACATATTTAACATTAACATTATTATCCTATTATGACCAAAACCCATAAATTTCTCAATTAACACAAGGTCATATCCCCTCTGAAGGGAGACTACCAATGATATGGTGTCAGCAATAGGAAATATACACAGGAAAATACAGCCATTAATAGAGCTTCAGACCAATTAAAACTGGCATCATACAATCACTTAATGATAATAAAGGTACCAATAACACTACTGTGCTGCTAGGTAGATCTTCATAGTAATGTAACATGGTAGACCCACCTAGTTGGAGAGTGTTATTTTTTTCAAAGGGAAGACAGAAAATGTATCAACTATGTTTTGTATAATTTAAAAGGCAAAATATTAAAAAAACATCAATGCTATAGATAACGATGACACCCTTTGAAAAAAATAACTCTTTTGGTAAAGGGGTGGGTGGTGGTATACAACTTTTTTTGGCCTTAATGCGCGAGACAATCCTCGCCGCCGGTGATTGGCCACGTTCTGTCCGATCTGACAAGCAAAAAAAAGTAATTTGCTCATTTTTGGGCCAATATCTTCCAAATTATCACTGCTTTAGGGCCCGTTTTTACTGTATTTGCGTTTATTGCCTCATGCATGAGAAAATCTACGAGTGAGATTTCAGCTAATGCATGACAAACATTTTCTATGCGTGAGATGTCCCAATACATGAGACTCACGCATTATGCGTGACAGTTGGCAGGTATAAGGGGAGCAGAAGGGGGCCAATAGGGAGTAAAAGTTTTAGGAGAGTCCAGGGGATTGCTCCACCAATCTATTCTTGTCTTATGATTGATTGGTTATAGATGTCCGATTTCGACAATTGATCCCTCAAAGCTTACAAGTGTAATACGGTTCCTGTATTAAGTCCATTTTTCAATTTTGCAAAAGACTTGGTGGTTTGCCATCTCTTGCCCGAAAGGGTTACTTCATCTAAATTCAGTACTTATATTTTAATTAATTCATTCTTTCTTATTTGTCGGAAGTACTCTAGGTAGCACTGACTACGTGATTTAATTAGCAATCTTTAGGCAGATGTCTAGACAGAAAGTCAAATGTATGAAATCTGGTGTTTTTATCATATATCTATAATTAAGTATATAGAATACAGTAAATAGCAGAGCCTCCCAAAAAGTTGCATATTATACAGGATTGACGATATTAGGCCTCTAAATCTCTAGTATTCATATAATATATCTATGATAATTATAGCATAACATAAGTAGCAGATCTCTCAAGGTGCTCCAGGTGTACAGTACTATCGGAACTTGGGAATGAAGACCCACATCACTCCTGATAACAATCAAAATATATTGGCCTTGTTTCCGCTGGAAAAAAATATGCGATAAATTATTGTGATAACAAGAATCCAATAAAAGTGCTAAAAAATGGATGTTAAAACTATTCCGTGAATAAAATTATCCGATAATTATCCGATTCTACTCTGATAATTATCCGATAATTGTCTATAGGAGTGTTTCCTAGTAGCCGTGTGTGTATCATCTCGACTCTTTTTTAAGTGGTATATTCACATGACAATAACTTTTCAGTCAATCTAGCATTCTTATACTATGTCTATGCTTTGATATAGTATAAAGTAGAATTTTCAAGTAAAGGTTTATTTAGGTGGTATGTTGTATCATGTTATTCAAGAAACACCTGACGATAAAATTCCAATCTAATATTTTTATAATATATCTATAGTTTGATAATAAAGTAGAATTTTGAAGGGTTTATTTAGATATAATATTGTATTCCACTCTAGTATCCTTATATATCTATAGTTTGACATAGTATAAAGTATTAGAGTTTCCAAGTAGCTGTATGTGTATCATCCAGATGTTAATTAAACTGTGTCTCCTGGGTCATCCCTCATCAATTTTCTATTCTGCTGAACGGCTGATTGCATTATCATATTTTTTAATATCATTTTCATGGAAGTATGCTGATCATTGAATACTGTTGGGTAGGTAGTCAGCGGGTTAGGGTTAAACATTTGTAAATTAAACGTAAATTGCTTACTCGATTCATGTGGCGATAACATGTAATCTTTTTAATTTGAATACATCTAATCAAGTGCTCATCAATCAGACATAATTGTGTGACTGACAACAAGCATTATTAATATAGTGCTCATTTTAAATTCCTCTTAATAGCTAAACTAAATATTTTGTGTTATATACTGGATTGAATTTATCTTTGTTCACTGATTGGTTAAAAGCGTGTCTCTTGATAAAACATAATCCAGCCATCAAAAAGTACTATTTACGGATTCGTAATTCTGTCCCAATTTCAACACCAGATGGCGCTATCTCATGTGACCCGGCGCTGGTACCGGTTGCAACTGCAGTGTTTAGCACTGCACTGAAATCAATCAATGAACAAGAATGTATGAATCCTGTATATAAAACAAATATATACTGAGATGAGAGGCTCTGGATTAAAACTATGGGTCCCTCACTGGCTGCAAAAGTACTATTTGCTTCGGTGCTGCGCCTCTCAGCAAATGGCACTTTTGCAGTCACTTTGGAACCCATAGTTTTAAGCAGAGCATTTCATCTCAGTATATATTTGGATACTATTTAGGCCTAATAAAATTGCTGTTACCAAAGCATTTTTTTTTTTCAAACGTCAGTCGTTCGGTTGGGACTACCGCATTTTTTGCAATCAATTTTTATATATTCCTATGATCTTTACTATAATAGTTTTTTGATAACTTGGTAATGGTATGGTCATATTTGGCCATCATCATTACCAATTATTGGCATATTGAATATCCTAGAAACTTTGACAGTTACTGAGCTGTAGGTTTGTTAATGTTACATTGAAAAGATGTTTCATTTTTTTTGTTGTCTTGATAATGTTCAAATTAGGCCTAAAAATACTTTGTTTGCCCTTAAAAAAACACCTTCCACCTGTTCCAACCTTACATTTTCGAACAGGCAAAGGCAAAGTATATATATATTTTTTTGCTTAATTATGAAAATCATTTTAAATTGAGAAAAACGGAGATAAATATTGACCGAATTCTGAAATTCTACAAAAATTATTCATATTATCATTAAATCAATAAAGGTGGATGGATATGATAATTTATTTCTATCCAGGAATATTAACTAAAATTGATCCATAAATGTTATAGCTTTAAACAATTACAAACCAAACCGCAACACTGCTGGGGTTCGTCTTTAAATTTTATCAAAAATGCTAAACTTTGATGATCAATTTGTACAATTATTATTAACTTAATTAGTGTGTAAATATTGGCAGAATGTCTCCTACTGCAAGACTATAACCAAGGTTGTATTATAAAGAGATGCCGAGTTGCGACGCGAGGGTTAAGGTGTTTGCCTTATAATCCCAAGGTTATGGGTTCAAACCCTGTGTGAGTTTCTAGTGATCTCCCAAATTAAAAATTTATACTATTATAGTGTCCAAAAAACATGACTTGTCAGGCATGGCTTTTTGGTTGGTTTTGGCCATATCCCAATCTACACAACTATACATTACATATAATATATGAGAATCAAAATTATATAATTTATTTTTCAATACACAAAATTTTTACTGGTAAATTGTAATTTTTACTGGTAAATTTGAAGGCTTAATCCATTCTCGGAGAACATTGGTTTCATCTTATGACAAAATCAACTCCAATCTTTTAGTCTTGTTATAATGTTAGTGAAGCAGTCTATTTTCCCTATAGGTTAATAGGGATGTCTGGGTCTAGATTGTGGAAATTTAGGCCCGATAAACAAGAGTCTGTTAGCTTCCAGGCTACTAGAATGTGAATCTGACCCCAAGGTGAGAGAAATGTGGGCCTGGTGAACAAGCAGTCTCTGGGTCCCAGGCTAATAGGGATGTGGATCTGAGTCTAAGGTGAAGGAAATGTGGGCCTGGTGAACAAGTAGTCTACTGGGTCCTAGCCTAGTAGGAATGTGGATCTGAGTAAAAGGTGAGGAAAATGTGGACCTGGTGAACAAGCAGTCTACTGGTTCCGGGCTAGTAGGGGTGTGGATCTGAGTCTAAGGTGAGGGAAATGTGGACCTGGTTAACAAGCAGTCTACTGGTTCCGGGCTAGTAGTAGAGATGTGGATCTGAGTCTAAGGTGGGGGAAATGTGGACCTGGTGAACAAGCAATCTACTGGTCCCGGGCTAGTAGGAATGTGTGTTTGGGTCTAAGGTGGGGAAAGTATAGACCTAGTAAAATAGCAGTCTATTAATAACTCCTAGGCTAGTAGGAAACCAGAATATGATTCTAGGTTAAGAGAAATATAGGCCTAGCGAACAAAACAAGCACATTCTATTAGTTAACAAGCTATAGTAGTAGGGATGTGGATCTGGGTCTAAGGTTATTTTTCAGTATCCCCAAAAATAGTCATTTAATATTTAATTATCCTAATGTTTACTTGTAAGTTCAGATTTATCAGGGCTAAGCATAGGCCTACATTTTAAAAATAAAATCTGTCTTTCTCTTGCAGATATTCACAAAAAAACGTCAGCAACAACTTGTAGCTTTAATAATATTAATAATAATTCGATTATAGCGCCTTACACAATAAAGTCTCAAGGCGCTGTTGACCAGATGTTACACATTCATGACTTTCTACGCCCCTAAGGGTCCCGTCGTGTCCTGCTGCCCAAAAAACCAGCGCTACATTTTTATGTCCACAGCAGGGGATGTATGGACCAATACACTGGAATAACCCCCTACTCATCTCTAAAGATGTACTGGGTTTTTCATAGTACACATAAGCCGTTTGTGGACACTGGGCCTATGGTTTATAGTCCTTATCCAAGAAGACTTCTTCACCACCAACCATGGTGCGAGCAGGCCTCGAACCCATGCTGTTGTTATTGCTTTGGCTCACGGTTCCCCTGCCTTAACCGCTCGACCAATACAACTCACACACATTTAGAGTATTACGGCTGTTTTCATTATTTAGTAATTCTTCATAATAAACCACCATTAAGTGATTCCCATTAGAAAGTTTTGTGAGGTCTTATCACAATGGCAGGGATGTAATTATGCAGAGCGGAGGTGGGCGGGGCCACCCACCCTAAAAATGTTCCACCCACCCTAAAGCTTATTTAAAGACCTTCCACCCAGCCAAATTTCAACCTGCCACCCACACTAAGCCTCTGAAAAAGGTAAAAATACTGTTTTCAGTAACCATTGATACAACCCACTCACACTTGGATTTTTGTAGCTACATCCCTGCAATGGATAATTAGATAAGTTTCTACTTTATCACTTAGCTGTACAGTACATTTCTATCATTATAAGCATTTAATGTGATAAACCAGTAAGGTGATATCAAAATTACACATTTCTTTAAAAATGTAGGGTAAAATTGATAAAATTCAGCAATGGGAATGTACACGTAATGATAGTCAAATGTGCGAAACACAGATAGGTTTTAGTATTCACCAATTGCAGGTTACAATGTTGTCCTGCTGCACACGCACACTCGGTTTCTCAAATTAACAATCGTGACGAAATCAGAGACAGTGAGATTGGATACTATTTGTGCGAGGTTCAATGCTACAGTAATGCACCGGTTAAAATGACATAACTGAATAATAAAATTATTATTTATTTAATACTAAACTTGTGTTAAAGTCAAATCAAATATTTTACAAGGTTATTAGCTGTTTATTATATTTATATTATGTTTGAATTGTATAATTATGTAATTTAGCACAATTTCATAAAATATTCATAGTAAAATCAATAATTGAAATGAGCAAAATTTATGGTATGCAAACATAAATCTTAACATAAAAATAATAATTTATTCATTTTAATGATTAAGCAATTTTATACTACTGTAATTATGTTGATAAATATTATTGATAAATATTTTGTTTCCGATATATCCTGTGTAAAAAGAAACAAAATAATCAATTCCATGATTCCTAAAAACATTACTTTCAATAAACACCTTTCTTATGAACAATGTTAAGCACCATATTTGGTTCAAAAGTGCATGACGCTTTATATGGATGTTTTATGGCCTCTGTACGTCATTGCCATTATTCCCGGCTTTCGGTTTATA
Organism: Nesometra sesokonis; assembly: GCA_025631205.1. Taxonomy (NCBI): domain Eukaryota; kingdom Metazoa; phylum Echinodermata; class Crinoidea; order Comatulida; family Antedonidae; genus Nesometra; species Nesometra sesokonis. The sequence goes on from JAOTQE010053238.1 coordinate 6,850, forward strand.
CTTGTTAAACTGAATGGAAAGAAAATTACCAGTCTCGAACAGATTTACGAACACATCGGGTACCGTTTATACAAATTACAAGCGTGATTGATTACGTATACGATAACAAAATTACAAGTGCTTATTACACATGTGAATGTTACACTTATCAGGTATTTAACTATGTGTTACGAAACATGATTAAATAACAGCGGTTATACATAAAATATGGCCAAGTTACACACAGTAACATCTCCTTATAGATAATTGCTACGCATGATTGATTACAGGCAATGACCAAATTACGAGTGTTTATCACACATGTACATATCACACTATCAGGTATTAACAATGTGTTATGAAACACGATTGAATAAAAGCGGTCGTACATAATATGGCAAAGTTACACAAATGTTTCCTAATAGATAATTGCTATGTATGATAATGTATGCAATGATCACATTACATGTTCATTGCACATGTGTACACACTATATCAGGCATTTAATGCATGTGTTATAAAACAGAGCAGTATGCATGATTATGCAAATATTATGCAAAAATAAGTGTTCATCGCACACGCATAGTTTACATTAAAATAGGCCTATCAGCTATTTAATACATGAAACTCAATTCATAACATGGCAAAGGTACACATAACATTTTATAATAGATACTTGTTTTATATATCATTATTATATTTTACAAGATTACAAGTGCTTTTGGAACATGATTTTATTTTATTCATGTAGTTAAATATGTCTTCCTGAAAAAATTGTCTAAAATGCACCTATTCATATAATCTTTAGTAATAAGAGAAGAGGTGGCTAAGTAAGAAAAGAGAAATTATGAAATTATAGAATCACAGTAGGATCATTATTAGAATAAAGGTGAGAGGTACATTCCAAGTGGTCTCAATACTACAGGAGAGGGGTAATAGAGATCCACTTCAGTCAAACTACTTGAAGCAGAGGAGACCTACCGTAATACTAAAAAATGTCTTAAAATTGTCAGAAACACACAAACTGCAAAAGTACCTTAACATTTTTTAAGAGCAGACCATACATTGTAATTACATGTTTGAGAGTCCATCATCCAATTTCTGATGTTTGAAATGTTCAGAGACCATGCTGAAATTATCCTACTGTAGTTACTGCAGTAATTCAGTTGTACAGAGAACTAATGAAAACAAAATGTCGAGATCAGACCGACCACAAGTTTACTGCAGTAACTGCAGTAGAATTAATAACAATAGTTTACTGCGGTAACTGCAGTAGACTTAATAGCAATAGATTACTGCAGTAACTGCAGTAGACTTAATAGCAATAGATTACTGCAGTAACTGCAATAGAATTAATAGCAATAGAGTACTGCAGTAACTGTAGTAGACTTAATAACAATAGATTACTGCAGTAACTGCACTAGACTTAATGGCAATAGATTACTGCAGTAACTACAGTAGACTTAATAGCAATAGATTACTACAATAACTGCAGTAGACTTAATAGCAATAGATTACTGCAGTAACTGCAGTCGATTTAATAGCAATAGATTACTGCAGTAACTGCAGTAAACTTAATAGCAATAGATTACTGCAGTAACTGCAGTAGAATTATGACATAGTCCCTTAATATCATTTGTATATTACAGCAGTATGTGTGAATATACATTTTTAATCTCCTTCCTACTTGCTCCTCATCCGCATCAAGGACCACGACAAATATAGATCTAGTGATGATGTCATCACGCTCAGATGGATAAATCACACACTGTTTATTTTGAATATTGAGTAGGCACAAACTTAACATACACAGAACATTTGACCTTTTCCTTGGTTAATATTGACGCCATGTAATTGCATGATCATAACTATTTACCATTATTACCTAAATCTTTATTGTGAAATTGAATAATATAATAACTTTAACAGTTATTTATTGAGCAGCTTTTCAAATTGAAGAAGAGCAGTTGATTTGGTGCGTGACTATCGCCCTATTTCCTGGTGACTTTTAATTTATTAGTAATTATCTACGCATTACGTTGTTTCCATGTAGTGTATTATTCAAGTATTGAACCTCATTTGTGTAATATCCAACTAACCAAGATGCTTTCATCTGATTTTACCACAATTGTTATTTGAGAAACCGGATGTGTGTATGCAGTATAATGGGGAACACACAAATAACATAATAATATTCTGGATTTTTAAAGCGCCTAATGTTGTTAAACCTCTAAGCACTGTGGACTAGATGTTACACATTCAAATGACTTTCTGCTCCCCTAAGGGTCACGTCATGTCGTGCAGCAAGTACTGGTTTGCACTTGCGCCATTCGTCTGTCCACCTAAGTAAGCAGTCTGTAAGCACCTACTCTTCTCGAAAGGTGTACTGGGTTCTTTATATTGCACACAAGCCATATGTGTACACTGGGCCTACGGTTTATAGTCTTTATCCGAGAAGACTTGTTTCACCACCAGAACCATGGTGCGAGTGCGCCTCGAACCCATTGCTATGATTCACGGTTCACCTGCCTTAATCGCTCGACCATACAACTCGCAAATAGAACCACCCGTTAAAATTCAGTGTTTCATCATGAACAGGCCCTACTGTTGATTATAAAAAAATTAAGTAACAAAAATAGGCTAATATCTATGCCTGTATTGGACCTTCACACATCACCTCAATTAGTTGTTACACAGGATAAATTCCTACATTTTTCTTTCAGATTTTTCCCAATTAATTTTTGCGATTGTCAAGTTATTGCGGAAAATTCAAGAAAATGAAAGCCGCGCAAAAATGAAGGGATCTACAGTAGATCTGCTGGCTAAAACTCGACAAACTAAACAATCAAGTTTAAGACTGTTTCTAGACCTCACAAATTCATAAGATGCCAAATGTCTTAACTCTGTCAATGGAACGCTTCATTAGGGTGACATTGAATATCAACACTGGCTTGCAAGAGTAAAATTATTTATAGTTTGTATACAATTAGAAATGGACACCACTTTATTGCAAACATCTGATTAAAGTTACAATTAAATTTTATATAAAAACAGAAATACATAAACTCATTGTGTTTTATTCCGGTGTTCAAAATTCAAAAATATCTGTGTCATAAAAAGCACATTTTGCAAATTTGGGTCAGGTTAACAAGAATTTTTAGTAGGCCTCTTTAATAACAATAACAATCGCCGCCGCCGCCACCACCATCATCATAATCATCACCATAACAATAACAATAATAATGATTTTATTTATTCATGGTGCTCATTTCAATCAATTTATAAAAGGTTGGTCTTCCAAGAGGGCGTGTCCTTAATATGTAAAAAAAACAAAATTCAAATATACAGTAGCCTTCAAAATTAAAATCCTTGTCCTCCTTTTACAGATATTCGCGAAAGACATTAATTAATTAACAGCAACACTTGTAGGTTTCTTTATTAATTAGTAATTCTTCATAATCAACAATAAGTAGTTAATTGTGCAAAACGTCGAGTTTTAACAGGTAGTTAAGCCTAGCAGGCACGGATCCAAGGGGGGCCCAACGGACCCTGGCCCTCCCTTTTGAAAAAAAAAATACATTTTTTGGCACAATTTTGAAGAAAACGGGCAACCATGCCCACCCGAATCTACGTTGACATGAAAGTTCCCCCCCCCCCTTTCGGTGAATCCTGGATCCGCCCCTGCCTAGCAATCTCTTGTTGCGCGTTGGCCACTTACAGCATAAAACCGATTTTCTCGCTTGGCGAAGTGACATCACGGGCTAATATTTAACTATGCACTGTTCAGTACTACATAGTATTGAAATGGTCAAAATGGCTGAATTGAATAATAATACGTTGCCTTGAGAGTTGCTGGTTAAAACTATGGGCAGAGGTGCCTCCAAATAGTACTATTTGCTGAGGGGCGCAGCCCCGAAGTGAATAGTACTATTTGGAGGCACCAAGGCCCATGGTTTTAACTAGCAACTCAAAATTAGGCAACGTATATTTGTTTTATATTCTACATCAAACAAGACAAAGGGCTAAGGCTAGGCCTACCTTTAGGCCTAGGTATGCCTACCTTTCACGCGGCTCTGGGTGGGAGTTGTGATCGAGGCCTACTGCTAGACCCGGGTCCTTCATACATCCTCAAACTTCACTCCGCAATCTCTACAAAATTCTCGGAAAACGGACATACCATATTTTATTGTTTTTGGGTTTCCACTGTCTACTGCGGATAAATTTGTCTAGACCCTAAACCTAGGCCCTATATCGTCATCAGTTAACTGATCGGAGTGCCTAGGCTAGGGGACCTAGCCTTGGCTCGCTTGTTACTGCTGTGTAAACATCACAATTTGCTAAATAGTATTTTACTAATCGCAAAGTGATGTCATAAAAGTGACGTCACTTGATAAATAGTAACATATTTCGCAATGTGACGTCAGCAAGCTGGAATAGTAAGAATATTATTAATCACATGGCGCTCTTTCAACCAATCAGTGCAGTTTAAATGTTTGATGTAGAATATAATATTCAATATCATGTTATGTGATTATTCAGGGATGTCACATGCATAACACTAGCAGGTTATGAATATTAAATGAATTCAGTTCAGCGTTATCTCCTATAAGTCTAATGTTTGCTCTTCATTTTCAATTTAGAATAGCTGTCTCACTCTTGAGAATCTAAAGGAATGTACTCGTTTTTGCTGATAGTTTTAAGAAGCTACATTTATCACTTAAATCACCTTCTCGGTTTCTTCCCGGCGGATTTCTAAGAAGATTAGAGGATATCTAAGCAGTTGATTAACATCTTGTGGAAAGGATATTATGAAAAAGGAAATTACACTTTAGTAGTTAGATTACTCGTCTTCAAATATTGAGGTTTTGGTTCAACCATTTTGAGAATAATAATAATAATAATAATAATAAGATTTATTAAGCGCACATCTCCACTAAAGTGCTCAAGGCGCTTGTGAAAACCATGAGAATCTCTGCTGATAGTTCTAAGAAGTTTATTTATCGCTTAAATCACCTCCATTTCTTCCCTGTGGAATTCTAAAGAGATCAGGGCAGTGTTCTCCAGAATATGGTTTTATCTATCATATTTACCAGTAAAAATTACAATTTACAGCAAAAATGTTGTTTATTGAAAAATAATTATGAAATAATTTCAGTTTTCAGATACTGAAGGTCTCGTTCAACCATCTTGAAAATCTCTGCTGATAGTTTTAAAAATCTGCATTTAATACTTATCCCATTAGCCCCTGGTACGGCCAAAACCGCCCTATGTATTACTCACTGGACTGCCCGCAACCGCCCTGGCTACAGTATTAAACCCGGTCAAAGGTCCTGGTTTTAGTGTCAAGGGTCAAAATAATTTTATAGTGATCAAAAGAAACACAACTTATAATACAAAATTATGAACAATAAAAATATAATTGCAATTTATTTGTAGTAGTATTTGCTTTCCTGTATATTCAATATTGTTCTGCAAACTCTGCTACGCCTAGTACACCTAAATGGTTTTGTCCTTGTGTTATGCAATCAGTCTGCATTGTCCAATCAAGTACGGCTCACTGGTCATAGAAAAGCCCATTGGCGGGAATTTTAAATTGCTTATGACTTTAGCTACTACGCCTTGTGTCCGAAGACCTTGGTCGTTACGCCGCAGTGTACTTTTGTATAAAAAACCATATCAACAAAATGGTCAACCAAATGCCTGAAAAGAATTGGAAATATGTTGTGGACAGAATTAGATTGTGAAGAAGGCTATAAGCACCATTGACTGAGAGATTAAGTAACATGTGATGTATACTTTGTGAAAACCAGAGTTTCAGCCAATATAAGTAACTTCGCTTTGTAAAGATTTATTAAATCGAGGCCTGTCAAAATACAGGAATCAATTCTTAAAAAGGTATCACACACAGACTGACTTAGCTGTAAACAAATCATGTCTGATAATAGACATGAGGCATGACTTTGATGATAATACTTTGATTAATCCAATTTAAAATTGCTTATTATGTTTGACATTGGTAGCAACTTGATATCAAATCCTAACTTTTAATACATTGAATAACTCCGACGGCCGAATAGCATTAAATTCGATACTTCATTTTAATATTCATTTCTACGTTCAACTTCTAGAGATGCAATACACACAAAGGTTGCGAGACAGTGTAAATAGTAATTCCAAGTTGATGGCCTGAACAAACAAGCAAATACAGGGGCACAGATTACGATACATGTTGGCTGTTACTCCCTGGTGGAAGTCATCATCATTCAAATACAAATTATTAAATTTGACACCATTATCATTCGATAGTTTTCAAATAAATATAATATTCTATCCCAGCGTGGGTTCATATCACTTTTAATACATTTCATATGTTAGTTGAAGACCACCTTTGGGTGCTGAACATTTGGTGTGATCTCGTGGGTTAAGTTTCAGTGTTAAATTATTATAAATAATTGGTATTACAAAATTAATTAATTAAAAGTACAGTACTACTAGATCAAGATAATTAGCAATGGGGCAAAGAAGGGTTTATTAAGAGTGTTAACTCTCTCTTTTTATTGCAATTGTGAGGTTTCACCACAAAATGAGTGGCATCATAGGTGAGATCAAATTGAGGTAATCACCAAAATGTGAAGTCTAAAGTGACTCATAATGTGAGGTCTCACAACAAAATGAGTCGCATCATAGGTGAGATCAAATTGAGGTAATCACCAAAATGTGAAGTCTAAAGGGACTCATAATGTGAGGTCTCACCACAAAATGAGTCACATCATAGGTGAGATCAAATTGAGGTAATCACCAAAATGTGAAGTCTAAAGTGACTCATAATGTGAGGTCTCACGACAAAATGAGTCGCATCATAGGTGAGATCAAATTGAGGTAATCACCAAAATAGGTTTGTCAGAAATTTAATGTTAGTGAATTATGAGTACTATGTTCGTTATTTTATTATACTGTTCATTCTAGGAAAGTTTTCATGAAGGAAAGTGTCCTGAATGCAGATTTTCTGAGATTTATAGTTTTTCAATTGTCTGTTTTTTTTATTGTTTTATGGGCAATTTCCCCAAAACCATGTTTCCATAGATGCTCATATCTTTAGATCTATTATCCAATTATTGTTATCTAAAATGTAGATTACATTTTTTTTTTATTTGATTTGATTTGATTTATTCGGTGTTGTAAAACATCAAGGATAACCCACGAAAGACCGAGGTGGACTTATTTCCAGTGGGGTCCGTCTAGTGGTGATTGGGCAGTACACCCGGAGGCAATCCCCTACTCTTTTTCAAGAGTGCACTGCGTTCTTTAATGTGCACATGATCCATGCTGTACTCAGGACCAACAGCTTAATGACGGTACGCTAGTAACTTGCATTTCGAACCTCCAGCCGAAACCCAAGGAGAGTGGCGTGGTGTTGTATCGAACCATGGACCAACGAGTCACGGTTTAGCGCAGCACAGCGACTTCCACCAGCTAAACCAACTGAGCTAAATGCCACTCTCAACATATTATGCTCTTTTACGGTATCAATAACTCAATTTTGGATTTTTCTACCACGAGACTCATTTTGTGATGAGACCTCACAATTAGACACCAATAACTCTATTTTGGATTTTCCAACCATGAGACCAATTGTGGTTCCTCACATTTATCATGATTTTGACATCCAATAAATAAATGAGGGATGTCAACATACATTGCCCATGTTTCTTCTATCCAACAAGGAGTATTACTGGGTACCTAGGAGGTAAAAATGCCAAATGTGCTGATTACACCTTCAACATTATGTATTGACTTAAGCTATGGATGACCATTTGTTTCAAGGACTGCGATATAATGTGAATAGGCCTTGACAATAGTATAAGAACATACTATTTATAATATGGTTAACTCCTTGAATAAGCGCTATGCAAATTAACATTTATAAAAATGCGTTATTGTCTTCATTCTGTATACATACACATATCACATTGTGTTATTATAACATTTAAGCTTCCAAGATGGAAAACGTGTACATGGTGTCAACATCCTCCTATGGAGGGTAGTAAGCAAAAAAAACTTGCATAAGGGACCATGTATGAAATTCTATTGCAGTTACTACAGTAATCTATTGTAATAAGTATACCACAGTTACAGCAGTAATCTATTGCAATAAGTCTACTACAGTTACTACAGTAATCTATTGCTATTAAGTCTACTACAGTTACTGCAGTAATCTACTGCTATTAAGTCTACTGCAGTCACTGCAGTAATCTATTGCTATAAGTCTACTGCAGTTACTGCAGTAATCTTTTGCTATAAGTCTACTGCAGTTACTGCAGTAATCTATTGCTATAAGTCTACTACAGTTTCTGCAGTAATCTATTGCAATAAGTCTGCTACAGTTACTGCAGTAATCCATTGCTAAGTCTACTGCATTAACTGCAGTAATCTATTGCTATTAAGTCTACTACAGTTACTACAGTAATCTATTGCTATTACGTCTACTGCAGTTACTGCAGTAATCTATTGCTATAAATCTACTGCAGTTACTGCAGTAATCTATTGCTATAAGTCTACTACAGTTACTGCAGTAATCTATTGCAATAAGTCTGCTATAGTTACTGCAGTAATACATTGCAATAAGTCTGCTACAGTTACTGCAGTAATCCATTGCTATAAGTCTACTACAGTTACTGCAGTAATCCATTGCTATGTCTAACTTCAGTTACTGCAGTAACCCATTGCTGTACGTCTACTGCAGTCACTGCAGTAATCTATTGCTATAAGTCTACTTCAGTTACTGCAGTAATCTATTGCAATAAGTCTGCTACAGTTACTGCAGTAATCTATTGCAATAAGTCTGCTACAGTTACTGCAGTAATCCATTGCTATGTCTACTTCAGTTACTGCAGTAATCCATTGCTATAAGTCTACTGCAGTCACTGCAGTAATCCATTGCAATAAGTCTACTTCAGTTACTGCAGTAATCTATTGCAATAAGTCTGCTACAGTTACTGCAGTAATCCATTGCTATAAGTCTACTGCATTAACTGCAGTAATCTATTGCTATTAAGTCTACTACAGTTACTGCAGTAATCTATTGATATTAAGTCTACTACAGTTACTGCAGTAATCTATTGCAATAAGTCTGCTACAGTTACTGCAGTAATTCATTGCTATAAATCTACTGCATTAACTGCAGTAATCTATTGCAATAAGTCTACTACAGTTACTGCAGTATATTGCAATAAGTCTACTACAGTTACTACAGTAATCCACTGCTACAAGTCTACTGCAGTCACTGCAATAATCCATTGCTATCAAGTCTACTTCAGTTACTGCAGTAATCCATTGCTATAAGTCTACTGCAGTTACTGCAGTAATATATTGCTATTAAGTCTACTGCAATTATTGCAGTAATCTATTGCAATAAGTCTACTACAGTTACTGCAGTAATCTATTGCAATAAGTCTACTGCAGTTACTATAGTAATCTATTGCAATAAGTCTACTGCAATTACTGCAGTAATCTACTGCTATTAAGTCTACTGCAGTTACTGCAGTAATCTATTGCTATTAAGTCTACTGCAGTTACTGCAGTAATCTATTGCTATTAAGTCTACTGCAGTTACTGCAGTAATCTCCTGCTATTAAGTCTACTGCAGTTACTGCAGTAATCCAATGTCGTTATGTTTTCTTGATGACTGCATTGACACATAATGTCTCATCTCATTTTGTGTAATTTTTCTGCTAAAGAATTATTTGTTGTAAGTGAATTACTGCAGTAACTGCAGCAGGATAATTTTGATATGCCTAAGAAAACCTCCTTTGTTAATTTAATCTGTTTAAGATGATGTTAAGAAGACTAACAAAAACAATGAAATTTATTTATTTACTTTTTATTTTATTTATTTTCACAATCGTCCAGCAGGAACATAAACGTTCCCACTTATAGTGGCGTTGGGAATCTAAACTACAGCTTGTGTACAGATATAACGAATATTTAAGATATCAAAAAATAATTGTTATGTTCTGAATTATACCACATAATTACTTGCGGTATAATTAACAAAATCAAGATAATTTCCTTTAAACAGTGTCCCAGATGCAGAGACAATTGGTGCTCATCTCACAGAATGTGTCATCATAAAATAATGTGCGAGATTTGACGAAGAAAGAAGATGTGCAGAAATATAGGTGCACTGTGCGACAGCAAGGAATGCATCAATCTAGTTACTTAATTAGATAACGCATCATTTATCTTTATAATGTAGATCAGGGTTCGTTAGTTCATTGACTCTATATCTGGACATTCCACAGTAGCAGTGGACTATCATATTACTGACCCATAAGAAATCATATCAAATTATCCTGCTGCTGCAGTTACTGCAGTAATTCAGGCACAACGATGTTAGTACAATAGCTGAAATAGAATTTGCTGCAGAGAATTAACTGAAACAACAAACAAACGTTGAGATACCACCTTTAGGCCAATGTGGTCACCAAATAAAACATGATAGCATGATTACAACAGTAACTGCAGTAGACAGACTTAATAGCAATAGATTACTGCAGTACCTGCAGTAGACTTAACAGCAATATATTACTGCAGTAACTGCGGTAGATTTAATAGCAATAGATTACTACAGTAACTGCAGCAGACTTAATAGCAATAGATTACTGCAGTAACTGCAGTAGACTTAATAGCAATAGATTACTGCAGTAATTGCAGTAGACTTAATAGCAATAGATTACTGCAGTAATTGCAGTACAATAGCTTTTAGAGTGGCGCTATAGCTTGGTGGTTAGCATGCTTGCCTTCCAATCCCGATGTCCTGGGTTCAAACATGGCTGAACTCTAGGTTGGTTCCCACGACTAACAACGTCACTCCCCAAGCCTCATAATGAGACTTGGTTTAGAAAGCATGGCGTACATCTCATCCTGTAAGTGGCGAGTAAACTTGCTGTTGGATGTGACACGAAAAAAATAAATTTTACATGGTCCCCAAGACTACTAGTACACTTGAAATTGCAGAAAGGATGAAGTAGGCTTTCACCCGGTATCAAAAGTAACAATTATTTTATTCATGAACTTCCAATTTATACAGTGTCTATTAACATTAATTATGTACTACAAAGATTCAAGTCATTAACGTAAACAATTAACATTTCAAGTAGACAAATTCTGGGCATAATTATCTCAAAAAGATTAAGGTCAAAACAGGTTACCATAACAACATGTACTAAGAAAAATAATTTATAAAATAATTACTTAAAATAATCAATAAATGATTTTAAAGTAGCAAACATACTTGAAATGTTGACTTCTGTATTCATTAAAAACAAATGGGATTTTAGCAAGTTAGGAATTTTTTTTTCCAATTGGCCTACAGAATCAGTTTGGAGTAGTTGCCGTAGTGGTAGCTTACAGTAGATAGTTCTCTGTGGTTCTTGGTAGATCTCCCTAATAATTTAACATGGTAGACCTACCAAGACAGAGGATGTCAATTTTTTTAAAGGGAAACAACCGACCACAGTGACAGTAGTGGTGCCAGGAATTCCCCGACAGGGGGGCACGGGTACCCCGACAGGGGGGCACGGGTACCCCGACGAGTTTAATTTTGAGGTGGGCATGTCCCCGGTTTTCAGTCTGGCGAGCAAAAAAAAAGAAAAAAAAAACAAAACATTATTTGCGGTATTTTGCATGCTTTTTAGCCCGTTTTGGTGTCGGGGCTTCGTCTGTCCCTTGCCGTTACCATGCAAAACCCCCGACGAAACCTTAATTTTCTCCCCCACGGGGGGACAAAGTTCCCCCGACTAGCACCCCCCCCCCTGTAGCGCCGCCACTGCACAGTGATCCTCGAACTTCCAACCTTGTGGTCTGAAACGCAACTGCTGTGCCCACTGAATCACTAATGATGTACTGTCCCTCAAACCTGCACATCCTTGATTATAAGTCTCAATACCTTACCGATGCGTAACTCCACCCCTTAGGTAGAAAATCTTTCGTATACACTACTGTTTATACAAAACAAACCATTAGCATCTTGGCGTGTTTAATTTAAGTCATTAGCATATCCAAGCTACCATTATTGCAGGTAATAAATCTCGTTATTATCGTTTAAAACATCAATCAATACTAATTAAGATTCGTTAAAATACGGGGGCATTATGATCGCTGACTAGACACATACACTGTACGACGTGATAGAATATTCGGCTGGGAATCAATAAGCATTCTCCATTTCGCCCAGAAAAAGTATGACGCTGTTAGTCTATACTTGCAGATTATGCAGAGTGGCTGCTGCCTGAATCAAGAATGTTACCAGGGCAGCCTAACTAAAACTATGAAAAAAATCGCTAAATTTCGCCGTAAGGTGTATGAAAAGGCAGGGAAACCGTGAGCCATAGCAAAAACCAACAGCACGGGTTCCAAGCCCACTTGCACCATGGTTCTGGTGGTGGAATTTTTTTTAACAGCTACTCTTGTAGGTTTCTTTATTAATTAGTAATTGTTCATAATCAACAATAAGTAGTCAATTATGTGAAACGCATAGTTTAAACAGGTAATTAAGCTTAGCACCTCTTGTTGTATGCGAGTTGTATGGCCGAGCGGTTAAGGCAGGGATCCCATAGCCAAAACAATAACTACTGCATGGGTTCGAGGCCCACTCGCACCATGGTTCTGGTGGTGGAACAAGCCTTTTCGGATAAGGACTATAAACCGTAGGCCCAGTGTACACAAATTGCTCATGTGCACTATAAAGAACCCAGTACATCTTTCGAGATGAGTAGGGGGTTACTCCGGAGTACTGGTCCATACATCCCCTGCTATGTGGACAGAAGAAGGTAGTGCCAGTTTTCGGGCAGTTAAGACATGACAGGACCCTTAGGGCGTAGAAAGTCTTTAGACTTTATTGTGTAAGGCACTATATATATAAATATTATAAATATTATTATTATTATTATTATTATTATTATTATTATTATTATTAATAATGTTGTGCGTTCACCACTTACAGTAAAAACAAATTCTCTCGATTGGTGAAGTGACGTCATCTGCAAATATTGCACTACGCACAGGTGGATACTACATAGTATTGAACCGGTCAAAAGGCAGAATTGAATAATATTTATTTGGCAAATTTCATAAACGGATAAACTACTCATACTCCAACAATGGTGACTTCATAATATCTTGTATTTTTAACGTGCCATGTTCTGTCTTATTGATTTATTTTTGTTCCTACTATAAAGTACCTTGCCGCTTTAGTAAATGTGCAATATTAAACCTGAATTATTATTAGTATTAACATGCAACCATTCTATAAAATAAGTTACTAACATATTACAAACAAAATTTAATCGCTAAGTAATAAAGTATAAATATGGATATACTAGGGTTGCATAGAGACCAAGGTAATATATTGACACCTTTACATATTTTACATTTAAAATTACAAAGGCTGAAGTCATAAAATTGTTGATAAATGTTGGTTAGCGCTTATATTTGAATAATATAATAAAATGTCATTTTATTTAGTGTTGGTTTCTTATTGTGCGAGTTGTATGGCCGGGCAGTTAAGGCAGGGAACCATGAACCATAGCAATAACAACAGCATGGGTTCAAGGCTTACTCGCGCCATTGTTCTGGTGGTGGAACAAGTCTTCTCGGATAAGGACTATAAACCGTAGGCCCAGTGTATACATACGGCTCAT